>VXBX01007478.1:302925-339806 GCA_013400415.1 Scytalopus superciliaris
TTTTTTTTTTTTTTAATTTATGATAGCTCTTCACATTTTTTTGGTTATTTGGTGAAATGACCCACTCCCACCCTTCTCCCCCTCCCCATTTGATAAACCCTATATGTTAAGTGAAGCTGCCCTACTTATTGTGGGCAATAGTATTCTTACCAAGAAATGAACATAACTGGAGAAGATGCCATTCTTCTCTCCTCTGGGAATCAGTTCCACTTTGGCACGTTCCTGTTAAGTCAAGTTTGGTTTCATCTGATTTTGTTTTTTTTTTTTTTTTTTTTTTGGTGGGAATATCAGTGGGAGAAGAGAAAAACTATAACAGCTGGTTTTGGACATGGATGCGTAAACATTACGTATGTTTCAAACAGCTACATAAAGGGGGAAAAAACCTAAGCCAGCTTGCAATGTTTCTTACACTCCAGGAGAGCTGTGTTTGCTGTGTGCTCGTCACCCCACAGGGTTAACCGGAGCTGCCAGCGGCTGTAATTCCATTCTAGAGCGACCTCTCGTGTTTTGTCGCTTAACTTCAGTTTGAATCTGTGTTTTTTACTGTTACCAGCACAGTTATGAAAATACCATCGATTGCTTTGGATGTTGATTTTGTTCCGTGCAGCAGGCTCAGTTGCACTTCCCTCCCCCTCCTGCCCGTTGCTTAGTCAACGCACTGCATTTACCTGAAATCATCCCAACGACACTCGCGAGATTGTTTCCCCCCTCTTTTAAATTAATTTTCATGTATGTTCACTTCTGTTTGCAGTCTTCACCTTTCAATAAAATGACCAGATGTCTCAGAAAGCCTCAAGCAATGCTGGCATCAGGAGACTTCGCCCCCATCCTGAGTGACTGCAGACTGAGACGCCAATATGTTCTGGTTTGTAATGGATGATTGATTTGCAAGGCTGTTTTGCTCAGATTGTCCCTTGCTTAAAGAAGCAGTGGGCCTTTTTTTTTTTTCCTTACACCAAGCAGTATTTCCCCTGTCTGTGGTTGTGTCCAGTAAATCCTAACTAGCTGCTCTTACATTTGTGATTTCTTTTCTCCATTCCAGAGGAGTTCATATGTTTTGAATATTTAATGGCAATAAAATTACACTGGGGACATCAGCAGAGAAGTTGCCTATGTACATTTGAACATACAAGGATCATCCACGGTGGAAGAAGGTGGAAGACCACTCTTCAGCATCACACTTTCTGTGTTCTCCTTAGGCCTGCTCTATG
This sequence comes from Scytalopus superciliaris, assembly GCA_013400415.1. Classification (NCBI taxonomy): domain Eukaryota; kingdom Metazoa; phylum Chordata; class Aves; order Passeriformes; family Rhinocryptidae; genus Scytalopus; species Scytalopus superciliaris. The sequence goes on from VXBX01007478.1 coordinate 304,137, forward strand.
CCACCCCCTCCTCCTCCTCTCCTCTCACACATCTAACATTCACCCTTCATAAATCTTTTTAAGTTGTGTCTTCGGGCACCTTGTGGTGCGATCGCTCTGTTTCTTCCAGGGTGTGCAGATGTGTAGCCACATTCCACCTCTGCTAACATGAGGAAATCCTCCATGTTCAGTGAACAGACCATAAAACTGTTTCCCTGTGAAAACTTAGCTCTGGGATACCAGTACAGGCCAGGCAGCCTCTGGGGGAAAGCCTGCAAAGAAACCACAAAGTCAGAATTTGGACCTTAGTGGAAGGGTCTTCAGTCTCATCGGTGGCACTCTGGAGTGGTGCAAGTGTGACTGCCAGGGTGGCTCCTGAATGGTCAGACAGGAAAGTTTCCTTAACAGTTGTCATAGGACTGGAAGTGGGATTTGAAAGTTACAACCTCCAGTTTATAGTCCCCTAAGAACAGAAGTACAGATTCATAGGACAATAGTAAAATCACTAATTGAATCTATTCCAGTTCCCTGGAGCTTTTTAATGCATGCTACAAATGGATTACACAACTTTTACAAATAACCAGGGCTAAGCTTTTAATTCCTCATGCAGTGGTGAGTGTGCTAAACCATAGCTGTCCAGTATACATATTGCTCTGCCTTACAGAATTTTTAAGCTGGTCTGTCAAGAGAAAGGAGTCCCTGAATAAACAATAATCAGATTCTCGATGTTTTAAATCAGGAATGGGCTCTCCCAGGAAAAGCACTCACAAATTGCCTGCTTTTAGGTGCAAAGGATTGTTGGAGGTTTTTCAGAGCATTATTGTTCTTGCAGAACTGTGTTTGTATTTCACTTGGGTAGTAATAAATGAATGGAAGGCATCCTTCATTCACTAAGTGCATTCAACCAACACAGGGTCTGACTATTTATTATTTTTATTTTCTTCCCTGAATGGGATCATATTCTCACTCAGGTGGTTACATTTATCTATTTTCTGAGAAACAACCTTTTGTGTCAACTTCATATTTGGAAATATGTGGTCACCGTTTCAAATACCTGGATGCACTGACAAGATCCTCACGGAGGATTTTTTCGGGTGATCCTCTATATAAATCCTACGGGGACATTTTTTTGAAGGGGAAACGCTTCCTCCAGAAGCGGGGGAGCTGTGCAGATGTAGAGCTCACCCCTAGAGGTCACTGCGACCCAGGGATTTGGGGGATACCGCGGCGGGACGGGGCGGGTCTGCTGGGCGCTCAGCAAAAGGTGTTCCCCCTCTCCCTTCCCTTTGCCTGTTGCCTTTTTAGTTGTTGTTTCTTTCTGACATTCAAGGTTTAACACTAGGAACCAGCGGGTAGTCAGCTTTTTTTTATCATTATTTTTAAGATTAAACTGTCTTCGGTGGGGTAGTTTTCTTCGTTTTGGTTTTTCTTTTTTTTTTTTTTTTCTTCTGGCATCTTCCTTTGCACTCGTGGAAAAAAAAAAAACAACATGGCAAATTTGCTGTTAATTATTTTAGATTCACGAGAAAATTCACCCTCAGAGGATTAAGAAGGTGACTTCTGGGTTATTTGGTGTAAGTTCACTGTAGGAATGGATTTTACTGTGCTGCACAATTTGGGCTGTAGCTGATTTAGCTGTCTGGCACGATTTACCAGTATCTCCCATTTTTTTAGCATATGACTTGTGATATTTCGGAGTTAACTCCCCGGTTTTGGTGCAGATTGCCAGTAGCATTGAGGCTCAATGCTATGCAGACTGGTTCAAAAGCATCATTCTACTTTTGCAAGGGTTTTGTACAAAGGCTTCTTCACGCTTTAGTTTTGCTTTTGCTTTGCCATTTAGAACAACCAAATATTAGTTGGAGCTATGCTGTTGTCAGCATTCTAATGAACCACAGGCTGGCATTTTAATTTGGTGGAGAGAAAGATACCAAACTGTCTCACTTTAAATCAGTTTTCTCAGTCTTTTCAGGCCTGCTAAAAATTTGAAAACACCTTTGAAATGTAAGCTTCTTTGTTTCAAACCTAGAAAAAGAGATATATATCAAAATGGGGGGTGGGGGAGAGGGGGAAGACTAGGAAAAGAAACATCTTTTCTGACTTTTTACAACACTGTGATCCTGTTTTGCCCATGGAAATTTGCCTAAGTTCTGCAGTAAGGCAAGTGTATGTACTCAGAATAAGTGAAAGAACAGTTGGCCAAAACTTTCTACATAGAAAACTTTGAACATGGAAAAATACCCATGGCTAGAAATAAGTGTATTGGTGGTAATTCTTTACGACATACCCCCTAATTGAATAGAGCAGAATCTGACTTTTGAATCGCAGTGCAAAACATGCAAATTTCTGTGAAATATGGATTTAATCCTACTAGAAAAGTGATGAAAAGCAGTTAAACATGTCAGCCTTGATTCTGCTCTATGACTTGTTAGCAAAGAAGTGTATGCTTATCCTGTTGATGAACTTTGTGGCATCAGCAGGCACAGACGTCTCTTGGGAACCTGCCGTATTTGCAAAACCTGGGTGCTTTATTTTTCCTTATCTGAAGTCACTTTTAAAATAGCATCAGCCATCTAATATTACAGATTCTGGTGATAATCCTGTGCTCATTTATTTTGGACTGGATTGGCACTTGGAGGAGAAATCACATATCCAGAATGGATCTGAAGCATTTTTTGTGTGTAGCTCCGCTGCTGACTCTTGGTAAGCCCTGTGGCAAACCATTTAAACTCTACATTTTAATTTCCTAATTTGCACGGGATTTAACATAACTACATTAGTAAGCATTATATGGGAACGATCAGGTTGGATAGTCCTATTTGGACAGTACAGGAGTTATAGAAAATGGAGGAATTCTGTTACCAAAATAACTACTATTTGACTAAATAATTCTGATGAAACACCACAGTGGTGTAAAGATGTATTGTGAAGTATGAGATAGTTACAGGGGAAAATGGAAGAAATGTCACTGCCATAACTCACTAAATAAAAACATAAATACAGAAATTGACCATTTCTAGGTTCCTAAAATGAGTTGTATATACTCGGTGGGTAGTGTACGTACATAACGCTTATTAGGGTGGAAGGAGTTAGTTGGGTTGGAGTGGGGAGGGGCGGTAATTGTGGCTCTGATTGCATTCTCTGTCAAGAAAGGGAATAATGGGGAAAAAGTGGAATTTTAGAGGTTAGCTGAGAAAACTAGAATAGGGCTTCCTGTGGTAAAGGTTTTACAGGCAGCTCTAGCACAGAGACTGTAATGGTCTCCACTGGCTGCAATGGGTTGCAAACATTTCAGTGTCCTTTCATGAGATCCCTCTGTTACATGAGGCCACAGCAGCAGAGCAACAGGAAAAGCTAAAAATGTGTCAATTTATATGTAGTATCTGTGAACCTACACATGTATTTTGCTAATATGTGAAAAAAAACCCACCAAGAATCAAAGTTTTAAGCAGAGCATTCTTTTATTTTTTTTTTTTCATTTTCTTTTTTTTATTTCAGTTAAGAAAACCTTCTTCAGTTGTGGCTGTTTAGATGCTTGGCAGTTGTGGCCCCACAAAAGATCATCATAATCCTGGTGCAATACAAAATTTCTGAAAAGTATCTGAAAACCTACTCAGCCTCAACAATTTGGTCTTTCTTTCAGTGTGGAAAGTTTTGCTCTTTGTGAGATGGGTTATCCTATCACTGCATAACAGCCCCCTGCTCTTTCTTGTAGTGTTGATTGGTCATCTATCTGCTTTACTTTGCAACTGTTCTTACTCACGACACTTATGATGGAGGGTGAGAGCATACAATTTTTTTAATATCAGTGGGAAAAGTCCTCCTGCAGCCCACCTGGCCTTTGGCTGAGAGGTGGCACCACTCAAGAGAAAGCAGTGTCCTACTTTCTGGATTTTGCCACTGTTGTTTCATGAGAAAACCATGTGCTTTATCATTTAGCCATGACATATGATGGGGTGAGGAGATCCAGAGAGATTTCTCAGAGCTGCCAAATTTGATGCAGTTCTGTGAAGGATATTTCTTCCCAGTGAGAAACCCTCCCATTTCTTGCTCTCTTCTCATCACCAAAAATGTATCTGTTTCTCTCTCTAGGTCAGCCTACTTCCTGGCAGGCTTGCAGCACTCCAGAAGAAGTAGGACGTTAAAGGGGAGAAAAAAGCATCAAATAGGAGGATTTCATCAGTCCTCAACTCCCACCAGAAAGACCAGCAGCACTGACACCTCTGCCCCAAACTGTGCTTCCTTTTTTCTCATCTGGGGCCTTTGGCATGTCTGCTCCAATTCTGGACATAAGACTGATGTCCTGCTGAGAGCACTAGGGCAACATTTAGGAGCAGCAAGGGGAGATGGGCAGCTGCTCCATGGGTTGTGGTCTGTTAGGACTAGGAGCAGGGGATGCTCTCAGAGGCTGGGATGCAAGTGGTTTTTCAGCTGCTGCAGTGAGTAGCAGAGAGGCAGGAGGTGAATCTGTTTCAAAAAGGTGTGGGGCAGGGAGAAGGAGGAGGAGAAATTGTCAGGAAAGGTAGCATACAAGAAAAAAAAAAAAAACAGGGAAGGGGAAAGAGAGGTGTTCACTCTGGCCTGGCTTGGCTCCTCACAGAGGACAAACAGCAGTGGAGAGCCCAAAGATGGGGCTCTGAAGGACTGGTCCTAAACTGCCCAGAACAGACAGGAACCACCAAGTGAAACTGCCTTTCATGCTGGAGGCACAATCCAGGTGAGGATTGTTTTCTTCTCAGTATGTCTGCTGTGCTAGACTTAAATTCACCTTGTCAAAGAGCAGGCACCTGTCATTTCTTGAGAAAAAAGTGCAGTCTCTCCCTTGGTCTCTGGAGACAAGCAGTGCAGCAGCTTGCTGGAGCACTCACTATTCCAGGGATAAACAAAAGTAGCGGAGGTCTATTTATGCCCAACAGAAACAATAGAAGCCAACTGCTGCAGTGAGAAAGTGGCCATTGCTGTGCCAGCTGCATCCAGGGACAGCAGAGGGAAGGGACAGGAGAGCGCTCCTGGGCTGGGCTGCTGCAGCCTTACTGCCCAGCCTCCAGCCCCATCATGTCCTGGGGTGCTGCCCCTGTTTAGCTGCTTTTCAGCAGTCAGGAGCCGGGGAGAGAAATGAGGGAAGAAAAACAATGAATTATGTTGGCTGAAATCTGATTTTCCATCCAAATTTGACACTGCTGTGGACTTCCTGTGCTTGGAGGGAGTTGATATGGGCTTGTCAGATATTTCCTAACCCATAGCTCTGGCTGGATCATGGCTCGGTGACACACTGAGAGGGTCCATGTGATGGGCTTTGTGTATGATGCTGGATCAATCCTTGGCCTCCATCTTTTTAAGTGGAGCTCTGAGATCTATCAAAGCAATTCCATACATTTCATTTTGGCATGTTAGCACCACAGGCTGTGTAGGATTACTTCTCTGTTGGAGAATAAGGTCAAGTCCAGGGGAATGTGTATGGCAGAACTCACCTTTCTGCCAGGGCTTGCCAAACTGCCATACAACCTCTGCTTTAAACAGACCTCAGTGAAATCTTCAGATTTCCCCAAAGCTTTACATCATAAAGCTTCAAGTCTTGCTCACCATTCACTAACTAGATCAGTTCCTAATGCAGAGCAGCACCAGAAGCATGTGGGCACTGCTGTTCCTCAGCTGTTCAGCCCCAATAATTAGGTGTGTAAAGGATGGAGGACAGATAGGCAGCTCTGTGCATGGTTACACACCACCAAGCACTCCTGAGATACTGTTACAAACATAAAATGAGCACTAGAAGACTAATAATTGTGAGAGTAAGGAGAAACTAAAGATTTGGGAGTTTGGTCCTTTCAAGAGGTATTGCTATGTGAGATTCTCAGAGGACTATGAAGAGTGGACAATGGTCATAGCTGTAGCCAGTGTCTGTTGTTTCAAAGGAAGAAGGTGAAAGAAAAGTCCCCCACACCATGGTACATGTCCAGAGGTGGGGATATAGTTAGAAAATTGAGTTTCTTCTGGTCTGTTAAGTGACCAGCTAAAGCTCTTAATATGCAAATAATAGCCTATAATTGTAGAAGCTCACTGACAGGTGGTGATCTCCTTCCAAATACCTTTGGAGCTTATCACATCAGAGATCTAAGGATTCAGCCTAAACGTTCAATTCTGTTATACCACCCCTTCCAGGAACTTAGGGAACAAACTAAAGGAGGGAAGAGGAACGTGGGTGAGAGGATGGCTTATATCAGGCATAGCTGGAGGAAAAAAATGGTAAAAAATTTCAGACGCATCAGCATTTCTCTTGATGTGTTCTCCTGTGCTGTGATTGACAGTCTATCCTGTTGGGGGGAAACCCCCAAGCCCCACAATACAGCAGCTGCCCTGTAAGGTTCACTGCTAGATAAGACCACTGCCTTTGGGGGGAGGAGTCCTGCAGTCCACCCTTCAGAAGCATTCAGGGATCTGCAGAAGTGTGCTAGGGAATTGCAAAAAGCATATCATCCTCCTAGCCCAGAGCTAACACCTGGAAAAGCAAGCAGTAAGACTGCTAGGCTAGAGAATACGACTTCTTGGCTGCACCTTTGTTGCTCCATATATAGTGTTATAGGGAGAAATGAGTAGACACCAAAGTGATCTTACTGACTATTTACATACTCAGATTTCACAGAAGAGTTTACTGACGGCCATATTTATAGAAACTGTGAATTTGAAATTACTATTAGGAGGAAAAAAATGAAACCTCTAAATGCAATAGTTTCCTGGCATCTTGCTTCTGAGAACCACTGTGATAGGGAGACACGAAGCAAGTAACTTATGCTTTATTTGAATCTGCCCAAACTGACATATCAGATGGATGTTCAAAATCTGTTTATAATATATGGGAATGGGTTATAAGTTGGGAATAAAAATGGTAGCAACGTTCCTCTGTTTTTTGCAGTAACTGGAAACAGAGAAAAATAGCAAAAGTGAGTATAAAAAGATTTTTAAAACATGTACTATTAATGTGAGAAAAAGAGGGAACAAACCTCCTGTGTGTCACTTTTTCCCAGTCCCTTAAGAACTACAGTAAAAAAAGAAGTCTCTCAGGGACAGATTTCAGACACAAGACATCAAAACTTGCTAAATAAATTAAGAACTGTGAAGTACTTACTCAGCTTTATTAAATCTTCTACTGTATAAGATGAAGCAGGAGAATTGAGTCTTCTATCAGTTTACTTCTTTGACAGACTCATTCATAGAGAAAAGTCTTTGTTTTACTAGGGAAATAAAGGGAGGGATGAAGAGAAATCTCTGGTCAGTACCTCAGGTTTTCCAGCTGGTTTGTTCACAGTACATTGGAAAACAGCAGATTGAATGTTGTATTTATTAAAAAATATACATGTGAATTTAAATCACAGCTTCCTTTTTTATGATATACAGTTGTGAATTATCTTCTTGCATTTGTAATTAGAGGGCAGAACAGAAGCAAAAGAACAGTTTAAAGTGATGTGTTCATTAAAATGACCTAGATTGCTGAGTAATTGTTCACTATAATGGGGGAATACGTCCTTTGAATTAATGTTTTCATTCCAGTTCAATTCCATTATTGCAGGGACACAAGTCCTTGGCCAGTGTTGCTCAGATTGAGAAAGTTCCTGAAAGAGGGTGGTACTGGACTGATGCTGAGGAAAACAAAACCTTTCTTATGAAAGAAACAGGGAACTTCTCACAAAGTTAAACTGTCAGTCTAAGGCTTTGTACCAGAGTAAGGTATGGTGGTTTTGATATCACTTTTTTCCCTCAGCATGACTTTTACTCACAGTGAACTCACTTAGGGTGAAAAGTATTTTAAAATACTAACTATCACGCTTTTTATTTTTAATGAGAATAAACAAGGGCTCAGATTTTGATCAAGACAGCTGCCTCCTAATCTGTAGTTATGCTTGATTGAGATAGGCTCTGACAGCCAACATAACATGGACCGACCATAACATAAATAGACAGACCATTCTTTAACATATTAACCCTTGTGACCTAATTAGGCATCCAAAAAATGCAAATAGGATCCTCAGCAACCTTTTGAACCATTTGTTTCTCACTGACATTTGATTTTTTCTTTTGCAATGTTGGTGCACTTGTGTTTAGATTTTCAATATTTAACCTTTCTGCAGAACAGACACACATATTAAGCACTTGCTTGACTCTGGTTGAAAACCTTGTCTTTAGCTACCAGCACTCCCAGAAACATTTGCAAGCTCGAGATTGAAGATCTCGGTTAAATAGAATGTTAACCATTCCCACTGCATCACTTACACATTTGCTGATGATCAGTAAATACAGTTGAAATTGTAAACAGGGGTGGCAGGAGGGAGCAGGAGGGGAAGAAGAGAAAAAGAGGGAAAGGAAAAGCTGTAAAAGGTATCCTCTTTACTTTTACAAAGAAGCCCATATTTCTCTGGGTCTTTTCAAAAAAATTAAGAAGAGATAATTCCTATGACACAACAGAAAATACAACACTGGGAATAAATTCCTTCTAGTGAGTTGTTTTTTAACTGGTATTGCACTATCTGTGCATATTAACTGTAGTACATCTTCAGCATCTGTCTTTTTACTTTTTCCCCATTGAAAGTGAAGTCATGTAATTCACTGAAAGTTAACCCCGGTCAGTTCTGGTCAAGAATGTTCAGATCAATATTTGTTCAGGAAGGTTAAATTCAGTTTACAGTAATTCTCATGTGGTTAATTATTGCCCCTAAGTAATTCTAGTAATATACTCACTTGCAAATGCTGTTGTGACCCGTTATGTTTTTTTGGTGACCTATGGTTTGTTGATTTTTCTCTCATTTTTCTTGGCTTTTTCCCCCTATTTTTTCTCTTTCTCTGCCTCTAATGTTGTATTCCTCCAGCACTTTGGGTGTACACATGGCCCTTTGTAAGGGGGACAGGAAGCCCTCCCAAGTATGTCTCTTATTTCTTAATCACTCAAATATACCGTGTGCCTGCTCCTTTGGACTGCGTAATGGAGTCATATCACAATGAGGAGTTGTGGTATAAGAGCCTGATGTTTGCTTAACAGAGCTTAAAATGCTCTGTTGCTGAAGTAAACCCGAAAACCCCTGCAGTATAGATTGTTGATGTAGCTGAGTTTTGGACTCTCAGAAACATGTATTTCCTAGAATTTCAAGTGTGTGGATAAGCATACATTAGTGCAAGCACAAAGCATGGCAAAACTTTCACTGGCATTTGCTGCAGAGACGAGCAGATGAAGTGTTTTAAGAAGTGCAGAATAAATCAAAACATGCTAAGCAACAGCTCGTGCGTCCAGCCCTCAAAAAAATCTCTAGAGACACTTGTCGTTTCATCATTTTTTTGAGAAGGGAGGTCTCGCTTGCTGACTTTTTTCCTGGCTAAAGATTTACTTTGTGCTTTCCTTTATATAAATCAGAGGCTGAAATTGCTGACACAATTTCATGATTCAAAATTACTTGGATTTTGGGAGAAATCACAAATATCTCTTCACTGGCGAGTAACTCGCAGGAGCATCTTCAGCTGACGACTTCAGTGATTTTTACGGTGAGCCTTGTGACACATTTGAGTGTGTACCTGTCCAAGAGTGGCTACCACAATTGTAGCCACTTTATTCACACTACACAGGTCCGCTCAACAGCCACCCCTCTGTCCCTCGTGGTCTGTAAGGTGGCTCTGCCTTCGCACGGCTGCTGGTTTAAAACTAGCTTGGACTGTGGGCAGAACTCGCTGTCTTTGTTGTGACTGCAATGCAGACACATATTGTGTTTCTCTGCCTAAAAGAACAGAAGACAAATGGGGATTTGCGACAATCTGCATTAAGAGGTTTATTCACTGTGAGTGTTAATGGTAACTGCAGAAAAATAACATGCCAAAGCGTGGTGGCAGCTTATGCTGTCACAGTACACATCTCATCACACCTCTGACCAACACAGCTGTGCTGTCAGAACAGGATGGATTTGGCCTTCATAGGGAAGTGAATGAGAATAGAAGGTAGCAACAATTGGAAATGGTGCAAGAACTGCTAAACTCTTGCCTGATTGTGGCTGTAGCGTGGACAACCCTGAGCAAAGTTCTTCCCCTCTTTTAGAGGTCTGTCACAAGAGTCTGTCATCCTCTGGACTGCCTGGGCATTTCCTGCTATGATCCCAAGGAGTGCTCACACTGAATGTGTTTGCCTTTGTTTCTGCAGTTTGTGAGTTTAGTATAGTCTTTCCTGCAGAGGGAAAACCACAATGAATGCTCTAGAGGACAGAATGAGAGTGGGCTATGATATTAATTTTAAGACTGTGACAGGATTAGATATAGTTCTGTAGCTTTGCCAGTCTTAGAAGAGCCCAAATCTGCCATGACTAATTCACTGATAAGTCTTTTGCCATTTCTTCCCCCCCACCTTTTTTTTTTTAATAGGTTGAATTGGATTTTTAAAACAAGGGAATTAATTGGTGCAATAATGTGCTGAGTCAACTCTCCTAAGTTTATTGTGCAATTGAAATCTCAGACTTGCCAGGTTTTTAAGGTTTTATCATTGCTGTTGCTACCTCCATGTCACAGCCACAATTAGCAGTGGAGACACCAGAAAAGGCAGCAGAGGAGACAAGAGCACAAGGGTTGTCTCCGTTCTTGAGGGGAAGTCCTCTGGGGAAAATGGTCCCTCAGGACACAGTAAGTATTTCTCTGAGGATCAGTGGAATGAGAAACATTGCAGTGCAGCTCTGTCTGTAAAAGCTGTCTGCTTCCTGAGTGGTCCTTTTCGGAAAAGAGTGGGACAAGGAAGCAATGAGATGCAATGGCCTAACTTCTGCCTAAAGTTACCGTGGGAATATCACAATTCAACTGGTACATTCAGGCAGAGAAGTAAAACAGTCTCCATTCATGATTTTAGATCGTGTGAGAAGCAAATGAAAACATTCTTTCTGCTCTGGTGGCTTGTAAAAAACAGCTGGGCTCAATGTCAGTACCACCTCATGGTGAAGCTATTTCTGCTGTCCGTACCCGTACACAGACCTCCTTCAGGAGCTGGTCCAAAGGCCAAAGAGCCACTGTGGAATACATGTGTCCTGTGTCATGGGCTGGACCTCACAGACCTGGCAAGAGGCTATAGCTTTCAGGGGAGAGAGGGGTTTCTGACAGTCTCCCCCTGGTGAGTCTGTTGCCCTTAACATGACACAGGAGATGTTGCTGCTGTCAGAATAGGAAACGAGTTTTTTGAGAGTTGCTTGATTCATGGCAACAAGAAGGGCATCAGGACAGAAGCTGCTCCTTGTGATGGGTAGGGAAATGACTTTATGCCTCTCTTCATGTTGAGGAAAGTGAGCTATGCTCTTCCCCTTTGCCAGTGGGAGTTGACAGCCAGCTGAGCCTTGAGGACACCAAATAGCAGAAAGGTGGTGCAAAAGTAGCCTACAATGATCCCTCTACAGAAAATGACAGACTGGCTTCCCAGCACTGATCAGCAGGCATCTTGTTGACCTCTAATTCTGCTGACTATGCCTGTGGGGAGGTATGGGTTGGATTTTCCACATACTTGTGGAACTTCCATAAATATCTGTGAAGGGAAATTTAACCCTTATGGAACAGTATTGTTCTGCTGTAACAACTTTGACTAAATAGCTGTCTTTAGTTCTTTCCTTCCTGTCCCTAACTTTGAATTTTTGGAATGTTCTTTATTTTACCTCTGCTTTGTGGTGCTGTAAATGTCTATCTTGATCTTTCATTGCTCCTGGATTGCCTGATATTGTCTGTATGGCTACATCTTTTGTGCTCTTGCTCTGGGGCCATGGAGCACCAAAGAATGGCAATTAATCCCAAAATGTGCTGATAAGGTCCGGAGGAGTAAGACATTTGAGGTAAGAGCAGAGGAACAAGAGCTCTCTAAAGGCAGGAGACTTTCAGACGCTTCCTTCTATTAAAATATACCAACAAAGTCGTATCCATGGTTCATCCAAATTTGTTCATTTAATAGAACATACAACCACGAATATTTTGAGATTACTTGAAAAATCCTAATTTCAGTAGTGTTTGCCCAAGTTATCGCCTGTGATCTGACAGCTTTGCATTAGTGGAGTAACTAGCAGAAGACTCAGTTGTTCTCAGCAACTTCAAGTGCAAGCTCAGGCCACTCTTTACCAGTGGGTTGTGGACAGGGATGAAAGGTGTATGTTCACAGCACTCCTACAGTGACAATTACCAGCTGCCACGAGGACATTTGGATGCAACTTTTAGGCTATGGAAACAAAAGCAAGCTGGTGGCCTTCATTTCTGCAATGTTCCTTCATTTCTTTGTTTCTTCTTCATTTCTGCATTATACAGAGCAGAGCAGGAGTCACAGAGCTCAGTAATCCTAGGAGCAGAAGCTGTCCTTCATCTCTACAGCTGCTTCTGATATGACTTCAACTGAAGCCAATAGTGTAAGTTTCGCATAGGGAAAAGTATTTTCATTTCTCCTCTATCTAGAACGACCACATTGCAAATGGCTATAGAATCAAATATGCAAGAGTATGTGCCTGATTTTATTAGTAAAACTTTTCCTGACAGTTACAGAGAACAGCTGTTGCCCTATAATGACACAGGCGTTTTATAAGATTCCCCCCTTTCTTTTTAACTGTGCTATATAATTGTTGCCTCCCCTTAATTTTTCTATTTCATCATCACCGTTTGACAATTGTTTTTATGTTAGATATATTAATTGACTTGACATTTCTCACAACAGCTAGAACAAAAGTGATTTGTTTAAACTGTAGGAGGTACCAAGAATTAATAGCTCACTTCTATTATTGTGTTCTCATTAAGGGGAAAGACAAGTAATCTTTTTTATGAGTAACAATTTTACCTTAGAATTTTTCATAGTGAGCAAAGACAGCCCTGGACACCTACAGTGTCTCAATCAGAGGGTGACAGACATTGCAATAGCATACACCCTGTCTTCAGTATGCTACTGTCAGTCACCAGTGACTGAAGCTCTTTGTGGTCCATAATAATGCATAGTTGCTTTTGCAGGAGAAATTTTTTAAAAAGACATTATTCTTTCCAGTTTCTTAAAGTGATTTCATGGGTTGTTTGCATAACCGTCTTCCATGCATGAGGAAGTGAGATAAGTGAGATAGTTTCTCATCAAAGTATTCAGGAGTTTATTGAGCAAAGTTTAGGAATATAAAAGAGTAGGGGCAATTGCTTCAGGACAGAGCTTCTGGAAATAAAAGGGCCATTGTCCGGTATTTGTTTCCACCACCTTAGGGTCAGAAATGTTGTAGAGTCCATCAACTACATACTGCAAATGAAGGGCTTCATCAGAGTTCCCAGTGAGGAGTTTGTATTTCACTTCAGAAGGAGTAGGATGGGGTCTAGACAATTAAGAAAGCAGATATATCCCTGCTTGAAAAACAGCTTAGGACTAAAGATTGTCATGTTTTGGGGTGAATTCATAGCCTTTTGGTGTCCATGACAATTTTGCCATTGTCTGGTTTTATGATTGGGATTTCACCACTAATATTTTTTAACCCATATTCCATTAAAAAAAAAAAAAGAAAAAAAAACTGAAAAGAAAAAGCCTTCCCCCCGCCTTTTTCATGTACTCATGCAATATGCCCACTTGCACATCAAGTGGTTTTGGTAACTCTTATTTCTTGCCTTTGGGCTTGATTTCAAAATATTCTAATATATTTGGCTTTTGCAACTTTCACTAATTAAACCATCTAAAGCAGATGGAATTACAGAAATTACAGGGTTTAGAATATCATCCTAATTGGTTTACGATCTATGTGACACTACAGTGCCATTCAGGCTGTGTAATGTATAAGGACTGCACAAAAGAGAAATCTTGCCAATTAATTTTCTTAAACTCCATTATCTGCAATTTTTGCTTCCTTATAATTCCTTTTCTGTTAAGCTTTTTCCTGGTATCCTGGTTGCTGTGGGAAGGCAGAAAGCATCCCAAGGTCATATTGGGACTTTTTCTGTTTGCTGGAAAAACCCAAATAATTTATTTTTCATCTGCAATGGAATAGAACAAGTGAATAATAGAATAAGAATGAGTGAAGTTAAGAGGAACCAACAGCTAAACACTGTGGAGCTGTAGAAAAAGCCTAATTCATATTAGAAATGTAAAATAGTCATTGTGCACTCTTGACACATTTTCAAACGACGGGTATTTCAGAACGGATGGAGAAAGATCCCATTTTTTTGAGAATGTAATCATGCAAAGTTGTAACAATACTGTGCTTCTGTGGCACGGAAGGGGAAAAAAATCCTTCTGTTTCTTTAAATTATCTCATTTTGCCATTTAGACATGATTTTTAAACTCACGATTCCCTTTTGTTGCCATGGTAACGGGTTTTGGCCCTCATGGTGACAGAAAGTATCTCAGTTCTTGTTCCTCTTTGAACACATATGTTTCTGTGTATAGCTGAACAGGCAGAGGGAAGGGAGGTGTGAGGAGATCGCACCTTTTGGAGCAAGGTAACTCCCTGTGCCAAACCAAGGCTGTGCTGAGGAAATAGCCTGCAGCAAGGACAGATTTATCCCTCCTGAGTCCTGCGTGGACTCATTCAGTCACCAGCTCTATGCCAGATAGTTTTGGTCCCCCTGCTCCCAACCCCCTGACACCCCCTCTTTCCTAGGTGGCATTTTAGGGATTTTTTGTACGTACGAAACAAGTGCTTGAATGAAATCTAGTTTTAGGGGATTCCTATGGAGCTGGCTGCTAGCATCTTGCAGCATTGCAGGGGTCACATAAGAGAAACAATCATCTAGTTTTAAAGCTTTAATAAGAAAACCAAACCAAAACAGAAAAAAAGCAACAACAACAGGAACTGAATAGAACAGAAAAGCAAGAAGGAAGGAAGGAAAAAAGAAAAAGTGGGCAAAAAGTAATGTTAAATAGCATGGAGCATGACTAATGGCACAAGCATGTTAAAATCATTGGGAAAATGTCCTTGGAAGACAAATGAATTTTCAGCAGAATAATTAACTTAATTAACAAATTTGCATGCATATTCATCAGGCTATTGAAGTCTTTCCAGCACAGCTTGATGAGCATTGGTGTAATAATTGTCTCATTTACATTCTGCAATCTACTACAATTTGGGGCATGCAAAAAAAGCCGACCTCTTGCTTTTGACTTTCTTTAGGACCCTGACCCTCTTAATAAACACATGCAAACAACATGTAGTGTCCATTGCTTAGCCTTGTGTTCCACCCTTTATCAAAAAACCCAAACCTGCTCCCACTATGCCATCCCTTTCACTCCCCTCTTCCTTTGCTTTTTTTTTTTTTTCTTTTTTTTTTGGCCCAGGTTCTCTTTTTTGCCTCTGCTTGCTCTCCTGGGTAAATCTTGGCACCAGCTCTGACTTCAAATCTCCTGGGCTGCCAGACTGCATCATGTAAAAATTGCCATTTTCCTCTATCTCTGCAGGGCAATCTTTAAAGGCAGTAAGGTGTGACGCTCCAGACTGGCAGCTTGGCAAGAAAGAGCCCATGGATACCAACACAGAGGAATCTGGAGGGTTCACTCTGACAGGCAGTCAGTATTGGGAACAAAAGAAATGAGAAAAATTTTTTTTTTACATATTGCAGGCATATGGTCACAAGACCAGCAGAAATATATTTAATTACTGATCTTTGTGTGTTAAGCAGAAATAATGTACCAATAGTACCTTATTTTTTTCCCCTTAGATTATAATAAAATGCATTAAAAGAGGCCTTTAGAACATAGTTGGTTAGTAGTGTTGAATCTCAGATCCATTTGCATTTGCAAATAGAATCTGATCACTTAATTTTAGACTACTGTGATTATTTTAGCATGATTTTCTTGCTAGATGTGGATGAACATTTTTAAATGCAACTAGGCCATTTACCAGTCTTTTTGTTGCCTTGCTTTAAATCAAACTCTTCAACCATGCAGTACAGAGTCCCTTTAATGCTTACAACTATTAGGTGCAAATGCAAACTCTGTTATAGCTGAGCTGACTTGTAAGGCACCAGTCTGAATGTTTTGTACCAAATGTAACTCTCACTGTGGCACGTTTCGGGATGCAAAACATCACTGTACAAGCTATTCTGCTCAGAATGTACAATCACAGTAAAATCATGTTCTCTGACTCCTGCTTAAAACATTCACTGGTAAAAGAAATGGGAGGCCTAAACCAGGAGGGATATTGAGGGTAAAAACAGTGATCCAGGGTTGTGATACAGAATTCCCAAGCCTGTTATCCTCTGTGTGCCTCCCCATCACTCCTGAGATTCCCATGTATTTAGAAGTGTGCTCACACTCTGCATCACATGGAGCAAAGCAATACTGATTTCCAGCTTGTTTAAATACAATGAGGATCCAGAAACCCCCATATTTGACTAGTTTGATCCTTTCAGTAGCTTCAGCCAGAAGGTATGTTAAGGGTGTTCCTCACGAACATCAGTCAAAGGATTGGACCTTTAGGGAGATGTTGTTGTGTCCATTTCCTTCTGAAATATTGCTTCTCTTGGGTTTTATGCAGCAAACTGGAGTCCTCAGCCTGAGGCAACCAACTATAACTACCTTCTCAGTCTGTGTGATGGGCTGGATAAACCCCCAAAACTTAGATTAAGGCCTCAGTTTAGTTAGGCCTGAAACCAAATTTAGCAGGCCTCAGTTTTTTGTGCCATGGGGCACTCCGTAGATTTAGAACAGCAAGTATCACCTGACTTAGGCAACCAAAGAGGTATTTCATATGATCTGATGTCAAGTGGAGTATAAATCTAGTGGGGGAGGTATCCTGGCTCTCTTGCCCTCCCTCTCTCTGTGTGGTGTGAGGGACTCCCTGTTGCTGCTCCCAGAGCGACAGGCCCTGCCGCTGCCCTGCCGAGATGCCCACGGCAGTTCTGGGCTCTGGGAAGGAAATACTTTTGTTTGATATTACTTTGCTGGGTGCTCTTTTAGGGGAACCTGTTTAGTTTTGTTTTGTGTGGGTTTTGGGTGGTGGAATCTGTGTGGTATTGGGGTGGGCAGCTGGGAGGCTAGCTTTGGATAAAGTTATTGTTGGTTCTTTTTATATTTGTACGTATATGTATTGTAACTTTCCTGTAAATATATGTATATAGTTTTTTCCAGTTTCAGTGGTTTTTTCCTTCCCTCCTTTCACTGGGACCTCGTGGGTCTTGGGTGGGGGGTTGGCATTTTGCCAAGGTCGAACCCACAACAGTCTGATAGAATTCAAACCCACCATTAGCCAAGCAGGTGTTCTAAGCAACTGGATTGTGGTGTGTTTTGGCAGGAGAGAAGGACATCTCTGTGTTATGCCCTGGTCTGCTCAACGGGTTTAGGGGAACATTGCTTGATTACTTGGGATGGTGTGTGTGAGAAACAATAACATTCTCAGGAGGTTCAACAGCAATCTTCTACTTGCAAACTTAAGGACATTGAGGTAGCATAAGGTACTCGGTAAAATTTAAAACATCTAAAGTAAGACAAACTTAGCAAACTTTAAGAAGTTAGGAGAAGAAAGAGAGAGAGAAAGAAAAAAAAATAAAGCAAGAGAAAGGTTCATAATCACCTCCCTTGGATTTTGTGATGAGACTTGATCATTTCAATGTCCCTTGGTCAAAGTGGTGGTTGCAGTATTGATCCCTCAGAGGTTGGGGAAACACAAAGCCTGCTGAGTTAATACTGTGCTTAGGCTCAGTGGGAAAACCCAGGTGCTTCCTCTGGGGTAGGAAGTTGTACACTGGATGATGTAATACTGTGAGTCACGGGAGGCTTTGGGAGTCTTTGTTGGTCTGTGACACCTATGATGTGTCAGCATAGTTAGGAGGCCAATTACTGCCCATCAGCAGGGATGAATACATGTGGCTACATGCGAATGTCCAGGTACATCCTAGAAGGGGAGTTTTCACAGGTGAGACACTTGTGTAAGGACTTTGGCTGATAAAAAGCACTATCCCACCTCGAAGGATCTGCCTCTTTTCACTTCTGTTCAACACCCAGCCTGCAGCCTCTGGTGATAGATGTGCTCCCTGCACCTGGGCAGCTACTTTGCCCATTGTCAACTCACAGCCTGATTGTTTAAGCCATTAACCACTAATATTCCAGTCTTTCATGCTCTGGACCACTTCTGTTGGAGTTATTCTGTGGTTATACTCACATACCTAAAGTATATCTATATAAAAGCAGTGAAGTTGCTGTGGTAAGACCTCTTTCAAGAATGTAAGCCACACTGACTTGGTCAATGGAGGGGAATTCTGCCATTGAAGTAGGACAAGAATGAGTGGTAAGACATTTAACATTAAGATTTCTCAATTTGCTAGCATATTTATAGTTCACGGAGACACTATCCAAAAGTTACAACTTAGCATTGTTTAACTTACAGAAAAGAGATTAAGTTTTACTTTTTTTGCCCCTCCAAACAGTGCAGCAGGTCCTCACCAAATTTTGAGTTCTTCCTTTATAAATATTGGATGAATCTCAAAGACATTCATATAATGCCATTGTCCTGGTTATGGCCAGTACACAGTTAATTTTTGCAGTAGCTGGGAGGGGGCATGTCTGAGACCCAGAGGTTATTCTGTACCACCTCATCTCATTGGTGGTGGCAGGGAAAAGGGAGCCTCTTCTTGGGAGGGGGATCAGGATTGGTACTGTATAATATCAGCTTGGTATCAGAGGTTTGAGATGTAACATAAGTTGCTGAAGAACTAGATCTGCTTGCAACAGGAATGTACAACAGAAAATTACTGTGTAACCAAAACCTCAATTAAAAAAAACTAGCCAAGTAGAGTAAAGAAAAATCGAAGAATGGAACTGAAGCAGCAAGCCAGGCAACATGAAGTTATTCTATAACTCATAAGGCAGTCACTAAGAACTTTGAGGGCTCCAGACAGAAATGACCGCCAGAGACCCTCGGTGAAGCCCCTCAGAAACCCTATAAGGATATGTATACATGCTAATAAGTGTTGTGAAATGTCACAAATATGCAGCAGGAATATGGGAGATGAATATGAATAATCATGTAATACAAACATATAAGCTGTAGCTATGATACCTCCGTGTACACTTTGGCAAAATGATTACCAGGGCACCTGGCGTGCTGAAATCATCCAGCATGCTGTAATAAACAAATGCCTTCCTCCTAAAACTTAGAAGTTTGAGTCTTAGAGGTTTTTTTTTTTTAAATGTTGATTTTAGGCAACAAAGTTATGACGTGATAACATCCAGGGCAATGAGGATCATTCAGGATGCATACTGAGTGTTGCTCTTCTACTCTTACCTCAGACTTTGGGAGTACATTGACAGTTGTTCCCAGTCTGTGGGGGGAACAGGGAAGGATGATTTTCCCCAACTTTTCATGTCCTTTTCCTCCTTTAGGCCTGTTACAACAGCTTTTGAGAGTTTTGAATTTCCCTTGGATGTTAAAGAAATCATGTTCTTGTTGCCAGGTCTGTCAGGTCTCCTCAGTGCAGTCCACACCATGTTTAGAGTTACAAAAGAGATTTTTTAGGAAACCCTTTCCGGGAATTGCCCTGAGGGTGGATGGTCATGAGTGGCATGGAATATGGGAGAAAACTGGCCAGAATTTGGAGGACCTCCCTCCTCTAATGGTTTTGAAGTTCACCCTAAACAACTACAGGACCTTCTTAAAGTAATATCTGAAAGAAAAGTGCTGTGGGAGCTCCAGAGAGGCACAAAGTCCTGCAAGGTGCTGGGCCCTGGCTACTATTTATCAGACAGTGCTCATTCCTAAACACCACCCACAGTGGGAGGAGAGGAGGAAAGCAGATTGACAGGCAGTGTGGCTGCTCAAACTGCAGCTGAACCAGAGAACAACCCATGCCAGTCCCAGTTGGCCCTACACAGAAGACCAAATCAGTTCACTTAGTGAGGGATAAAGAGGAAGCAGTGCCCTTACTACTGGAGAAAGAGGCAGGACCAGAGAAAATCACCCTATCCCCAAATGAGCTGTGAGAGACATGAAAAAGTTCAGCCACCAGTCAGATGAGCCCCTGGTGACCTGGCTGCTCTTATGCTGGGGATAGCATGACCCACAATATGAAACTAGATGGTAGTGAATCCGAGCAGCTGGGATGCCTGTCCTGGATTGTGGGCATTGACAAGGGGATTCAGAAGAGGAAGTGTGTGGGGGTTAGTCCTGTCAAGCACAAGGGAAAGGTATTCTCACAAGGATGCTAATAGTGCCCCCAAGCAGGTGGGATGCCATGTATCCAGTACCTGAGAGAACTAGCTGTGCTGGAGGTAATCTATAAGGATTCAAATAATGACCAGTCACCTGTAGATCCTCAGACAGAATAGAATGGCTGATGTTACTTCCAATCTTCTTGAAGGGACCTCCAGTTCATATTTACAGGAAGTGCACAACAAATACCATGACCAGAACTAGAGGGGCCCTGACTCCAGCCACGTGAAGGAAAAGGACAACTGGATCTACAGGACTGTGTGTATCCAATGCCCTGACACATCTGACCCACAAGAGTATAAGGCTTTAAGGTATGTAGGGTCAGAATCTCTCTCTCTTTCTTGACTGACAAGGGAATCCCAACATCTGGCTGTACTGGAAGCTGAAGTGAGCCTGACTGGGAATGAATGGCAAAATCACCCCATTGTGACTGGCCCAGAGGCCCTGTGTATCCTTGGCATAGATTACCTTAGGAGAGGGTATTTCAAAGACCCAAACAGGCATTGTTGGGCTTTTGGGATAGCTGCTGTGGAGACAGAAGAAATTAAGACAGCTGAATACCTTGCCCAGTCTCTCAGAGGGCCCTTCTGTTGTGGGACTGCTGACGGTGGAAGAACAGTAGGTACCGATCGCTGCCACAACAGTGCACTGTTGACAATACCACACCAACTGGGATGCTGTGAATCCCATCCATGAGATGATTGATGAACTGGAGGGCCAGGGAGTGCTCAGCAGGACTCGCTCACCCTTTAATAGTCCTATATGGCCAGTGCACATAGAGAACAGAGGCTGTCAGTAGACTATCATGGCCTGAACAAAATCACACCACCCCTGAGTGCTGCTGTGCTGGCCATGCTGGAACTTCAGTGTGAACTGGAGTCCCAGGTAGCCAAGTGATGCCACCTCTGACATTGTTAATGTGTTTTTCTCCCTTCCTTTGGCAGAACAGTGCAGGCCACAAGTTGCTTTCATCAGAAGGGGCATTCAGTATATGTGGAACAGGCACTGGTTGTTCCTCTGGTTCAGCTCCAGTTTGAGTGGCTGCGGCACTTGCTGGTCTGCTTTCCTCCTCCTCCTCCTCCTGAGGGTACTCTAGTAATGAGCAGTGCCTGATAAACAGTAGCCAAGGCCCAGCAGAGTGCAAGATGTTGCTTCTCTCTAGAGTTGCCACAGCATTCTCAGTTCAAATACTCTTGTCACTCTAACAGGGTCCTGCAGTTTTTCAGGGGTGAACTTCCAAAGCATTGGAGCAGAGAATTTCCCCAAACACTGGCCCATTTTCACCCCATTCCATGCCACTCATGACTATCCACTCTTGGGGCAGATCTCTGAAGGACCTTCCTAGGAATCTCTGTCCTGACTCTAAGCATGGTGTGGGCCACCCTGAGGGGACCTGGCAAGATTTAGCAACGATATCATGCTCTCCTTAATATCCAAAGAGAATTCAAAATTCTCAAAAGTTGTTGTAACAGCCCTAAAGGAGGAAACGGGGGTGAAAGGCTAGGGGAAATCATCCTTCCCTGTTCCCCCACAGACTGGATACAGTTTTTAATGAACTCCCAGAGTTACCAGCCAAGGCCAGGGCAGGAGAGTAACACTGAATACACATCCCAAAGGACTCTTACTGCCCTTGATGTTATAATGTCATAAACTGATATCACACACAGCAACAAAGCAATCCTGATTCCTCCCTCTGCTCTGAAAGGGAGCACCATGATGGGCACATAGCACATACATGGAAATGTGTACAGAGTTAGATACCACACCCACATGAACAGACTGAGCAGCACAGTGAGCAGGGGGCTCTGTACCTAATACACAAATGCTTAGATCAAAATTGTTTCCAACCCGCTCTGAGCAGATCTGTTCTCTCAACCCTTTGTGCCTCACATTGGGCTCCAATCAAAAGCTCTCATGGTTTAAACCCAGATGGAAGTTAAACTCCACACAGCCACTCCCTCCGCCCCCTCTGGTGAGAGAGAGAAAAGGCAGATTATGGGTTGTCTTTCTTGAACTGTGGAGACCAGAACTGAATACAGTATTCTAGGCATGTCCTTTCTAGGGCTGAGTAGAAGGGGAGGATCACCTCCCTCAGCCTGCTGGCCACACTGTTCCCAGTGGCCCCCAGGATTCCACTGGTACTCCTGACTGCAAGGGCACGGTGGCTGCTCATGGTCACCTTGTCATCCACCAGTACTCCAAGGTCCTTCCCCACAGAGCTTTCCAGCAGATCAGCCCCCAGCCTGTACTGGTACTTGGGGTTATTCCTCCCCAGGTGCAGTGCTCTACACTTGGCTTTTGCTGAACTTCATTAAGTTTCTTTTTGCCCAGTTTTCCAGCCTATCAAGGTCCTACTAAATGGCAGCAGAGCCTTCAGGTGGATCAGCCACTCCTCTCAATTTCATATCATCATCAAACTTGCTGAGGGTGCATTCTACTGCGTCACCCAGGTAATTGATAAACAAATGAAATAAGACTGGACTCTGTGCTGATCCCTGGGAAACACCACTGACTACAGACCTCCAGCTGTATTCTACTCCACCAATCATGAACCTCTGAGCTCTGCCATTCAGTCAGTTCTTGATCCACCTCACTGTCCATTGATCCAACCTCTATTTCCTGAACTTACCTCTGAGGATGTTATGGGAGACAGTGCAAGAAGCTGTGCAGAACTCAAGGTAGACAATAACCACTGTTCTCCCCTTGTCAACCTATCCTACCCTGCCAGATGGTCTACCCTCTCCACTGGTATAAACCAGCTGGCAATTTAACCTGTATCTATTGTCAGTAAGAGATCAGAATATCAAATGTTTTCCAGAGCTGCATGTTTCTATTTAGTATGAAAATAAAAGCCTCTGGCGTGAGTAGACAGAGTCTTCAGATTACAAGAAAATGGGTACTTTAGAAGATGCCTGACTTACTTAAGACAAAATAGAGTAATAGGCAGCATCTCAAACTTCTTGGTAGGATATTTTTTTGACACCATATTTTGTGCATTTTTGTCATGCATTGCCAACATGCCATATGCTTATAACACATGGTAAAAGCATGGGTAAGAAAATGTGATTGTGACATGTAAAGACAACTCTGGAACTGTAATACTTCTGAGCTAAAATACACTTGTGCATTTGTTATATAAGTTTAGAGGATATTTTTTTTTTTTTAAATCAAGCTCTTTGGATGTGTATCACTGGAAAGGACAGCATACCTCCAACTTAGTAGATCCCGCAGAAATGAAACAAAGAGGATGAGGTGGTGAGCAGCCAGGGTTTCAAGGCTGTAGTCCACAGCCACTTATTGTCAGAAGTTAAGGCTCTTCATTTGAGTGTCCTGCATCAATTTACTACTCGGGAAAAGCAGATTTAACTGATTGTTTGTAAAGTGTTCAAAAATTATATGCACATACCAAAGAACTGAAGTGCTGTATTTATGATTTAATTGCATAATGGCCAGCTTAGGTCTTCTGTTCTTTTGTATGTAAAATAGCTCTTATCTCAAAGAGTTTATACCATGAAGACAGAACATAAAAAATGATTGGAAGAGAAAACAAGCTAACGAGAGAGAAAAACGCTTTACCTAGGGTGAGTCACACAACACTCAGTGAGAGATTTGGAATAAAATCCGGACTTCCTGCATTCCAGACCAGTTTCAGAGTAGAGACTTTGTTGTCTTTAGCGACCACTGTACTTATGTGACTGGAGAACTGAGGAGCCTGGCAGCTGCCCTTATGTACTGGCATGTGGGGTAGACTTCAGAATCTGCTGCAGAAGTTTGTTTTTCCAAACATGCCATTGATAAAACCAATTGTATTTGAAAAAAGTAGGTGATAGAAGAAAATGCATGAGAAATAGACATTAGGGACGACAACCTACTGACTCAGCTAGGAAGACAGGCTCTATCCCTGACTGAGCAGAGAAAGAGGCTCTTTCATGGGGATAGTCTGTAGAAAGAATATAGCTAAGTGGCCAGTCCTACATGTATATGTGTTTATAAGTGGGCATTGATGCTTGGAAATTATTTAAATAGCTGATTGAAGAACATTTTGTTACTTTTCCCCACTAAAAACAGTATGAATGCAAGATTACCTGCCACCAAACAATATGCAGACTTTCTCAGAGATGATGAATATGATACAGATTTTATCAGACACACTCAGACACTGCAAACCCAGTGTTAGTCTGTTCCTTGTTTCTTCCTTTGCCTCCCTTCTCTCAGTAAGCTACTGGCTCACCACGAACTAAGAGAAGAGAGAAAGGAAGGTTACACTTCATTTATCACCCCTTCAAACTTTAAAACTCAAGCTGTCCCTCAGATCAGACACATTTGATTTAATTCATTCATCTAACAACAGAAAACAGAGCCAAGGCCAACATACAATTTTGTTCATTTACTGTGCCCCCAGAGGTTTTGTAATGGAGTTTACTGATACCTTGTTGGCAATGACGGTGGAATGCTTCAGAATTTTACCTCCAGAGATTTCAGCATTCATGTTGACAGGAGTATAGATACAAAAACCCCCAAACAAACAAAACAAAAAAACCCAAAACAAACAAAAAAACCCCCACCAAAACAAAACCAACCAAAAACAATCACAGAACTGTCTTCACTACTTGCCTTCCTGAGGCTTAAGACAATTTCTCACATGACGTTTCAGAATTTACTTAAAGAGATTGTACTGCAGACATCAAATATATGAATGTGCTCCTCCCTGGCTGATGAAAAGGAAGATTTGGAAGAACTGGTACTGCTCATTGTCAAAACACTCAATGCCTGTGTCCAGGAAATGGTGTGTCCCATCCTCCTTTGAAATGTGGAATAATGCAACCCACATTGAAGAACACATTTTGGCTATGTCAAACCCAGCTCCAGGATCTCCCTGCAAAGTACCTTCCAAAAACAGTGGAGGGTGCACCTTCATCCCACAAAGACATGATTTTTCTCCCTACAGAATCTCCATATGCAGATATTAGCAAAATGTAAGGCAAGATAAACTCAACCATCAGACATATACAGTTGACAAGTAAAGCTTTCAGTACATGTGGCCTTGTACTTTCTTCTGTGATGAGCCACTGCCTTAGGACGGTGTTGGCTGAAGTGATGTTTGAGAAGATGCATGTCCTACTAATATTTGTAGAGGTTTCTTGGAAAGGTTTTGCATTACTTTGTCTTTCAGTATTGACTTTTAACATTTCTGCTTGACATTTGTACGTGTTGGCCAGTCCTTACTTAACCATGTTTCTGTCCCTTTTAACTGAGCACAGTGTACATATAAAAACGGGGTCCTGTATACAGGAAACCACCATCAAGACACAGCATTGGAACATATATGGACAACAGAGGCATTTTGTGGATTCTAGGCATTCACCAGGCCAGGTGACTTGATGAGAAGCAAACTTGTTCTCAGTTCTTGAGATCCCTTCTACTGAAGGCACTCAGTTGTTATCCTTTTATTTCTAAAGAAACCATTTCCATCACCAGAAAGGAGATTGTAGTAACAGCTTAGTGTTTGGACCCCCTGGGAGCTCATTTAAGTATAAACCTCATCTGTGCAGAGCTGACAACATGGTGGTGGTGAAAATTATTAAAGAGAGCCTGGGAACTCAATTAACCCCAAAGCGCTGCAACCTGATACAATTATTGACACACCTGATAGAGCAAGAGCTGGGAGGAGAGCTGATAGGAGGTTGAAAAGGAGGATATAAGACTCAGGGGCCTGACCTTATCTCTTTCTGTTTTGTCGTGAGCACCCTCAATCTTGCAGTGCTTATCTCCTTGAGAAAAGAAGTTCTACCTCGGCTTTAGACACCTGGGCTTTGGAGTTACAGGTTTGCCTAAAATTTCTGGAAAAGTGAGTTTCAAAATGGTCATCTAGCTTGGAAGACTTTTTGTTGATGGTGAGTTTTTCTTTTTTTGCCTTGTTGGGTTCTCTTTGCTTGTTTGTTTCTTGTTTTGTTTGGTTTGTCTTTTTTTTTTTTTTTTCTCCCTCCCTTTTGGTTTTTTTTTTTTTTGACATAATTGAAAATGGACTATTGTGATAATAGTTAATAGGCAAATGTAACAACAAATGAGCTATTTGGGGCACTATTACATTCAACTAAATTTGGCAGGTAGTTGCTAATTAAATTTGAAGTGGGCTTACTCTGAATCTCAGACCCTAACAAAGAAATTTAAAGGTTGCTTAGACCCTAAACATACAAGACTAAAATCAATGTTCAGTCTTCAGCACTGGTGCTAGGTCCAGTCCTGTTTATGCAGGTATTATTCTAATACTTTTGCTGACCTCAAAAAGCAGTAGCAGTGTCATGAGCCTAACCAAAAAGAATCCCTAAAAGTGACAGTGAGCCTCTCAGTTCTCTAGGATAGCAATGGCAACCTGCACCTGGCAGTGATGCAACTTTCTAGGATTAAATCCCCCAGATCACCATGGAAGTGGTTGAGAATTTTGTTCTTTTCATTTTGCTGTCAGATTCAAATCTGGATCCCTCCTGCTGTCAAGGTTTTTGAACCTTGAATTTTAATTTTTGATGGATTTATCACCAACCACCCTTTGCACACAGTTGTTTCCATCTATTTCTGGACATACTGGCTGTGCTGGGATAGCAAACGGTAGGAAAAGGTACTGTCTTAAATGAGCTACATGAAACAGATTTCTGTCCGTGTCCCCTCGGCATTTCTTGATAACAACACTGTCAACAGATCTAAACATTGTCAAGATGTGTGAAAAGAAGCTAAGTTTATGCCTGTGACTAGAACTTTTCAGAGAATGGGTTTCAAAAAGTTTTCATGTTTTTATTTTTTCAACAAGCAGGCAAAATTTCCATAGAAAGCAGATACTTTTTGTAAAAATTTAATTTTAGTCACAACACCAATTTTCTGTTGGAAGAGTTTTCCCAAAAATGTTAACAGGCTCTCCTTGTTGGTAAAGTTGTTTCAACATTTCATGACATAAATTATCATGTCTGCTAATGGGGCATAATTCAGCTTAAACTTTTAAGTTGTGACCATGTTTTCACAAATACCCAGAATTTTTCATAATGCTGACGGCTCAACCCTCCGCACTGCTCTGTGCTGTGAATACTTAGGGTAGGTCAATGAGAGAACAAAATAAGGCTAAAAGATTGTTTTACTCCAAGGGCAAAGTTATTCTCTGCATGAGCTTGTAATGTTTTTGTGCAAAGGTGAAGTAGCACCACAGAGTTTTTAACATCTTTGACACCAACACAAGTCTTCTACCCCAGTTTCCCCAACGCAAATGTTCTCCAGCAATCTGTGTGTGCAAAAAAAAAAGCAAAAGGAAAACACCACACACAACTGTTCTCTTGGGCAGAGAAAGAAAGAACAAACATATGACACATGTCACTTTCTGCTTTATGGGAAGGTGCTCTGATACTGTAGTGATGAAGACAATGCAAGAGCTTGAACAGAAGTACTTTTTTGCTTATTGTCAAAATTTCACTGCTCTTTTTCTGGGATCATATCAGAAAGAGATATGTGGATCCCTGAATATAGTTCTCCAAGAAAAGCTTTTATGTAACTAAACAACAGACAACAAAGTGTAAGTGCCTACCACTGAAATTCTTAACTTACCCTTGTAGATGAAGTATTACTGTTAACATAGGCAAAGCCATCATTTATGCATGCTTCTACAGCTTTTTTGTTACATTAAACATTACATTTCACCATACTGTATACATTCACATCTATATACATTTGTTTAGTACATGTGTTTCTGTGTGCCAGTGGCTCAAAGAAGTTTTGAGCTCTTCTTCTGGTTGAGTCATTCCAAATCGTGGGCTTGACCCAATATTTAAGCAATGAATGTCAAATTTCAGGCAAGTGGTTTCTTCTCACACAATTACTTTCATACACAAAACCTTCCCTTCCTGTGAGTTAACTAAGGCTGACTTAGCCTGCACCTCTGCTCAGGTGTCCTAGATTTGCTGTTTGATCAAGTGCTTCTGAGCAGCCCTGGCAGTGGGATTGGGGAAGAGGAGTTGCTCTTGCCTCTAAGCAAGACAAAAGAAAGTAATTAAAGGCTTGCTTTACCTTACAGGGAGTGTAACTTGCTAACAATCGTTCTGATGGGCCAAATCACAAGTACGAGGGTGCTGAACTGAGGTTGTGCTAAACTTTAGCGAAACTCCAAATGTGAGTCAGCCAAACAGGTTGTGTTTTACCTCTGACTCCAGAAAGGCCTCCTGGGCACTTCTCCATCAAAGAACTCAATAGTTCATTTTCAAGAGGAAGGGTGAGTTTGAGGTCCATTAAACACAGTGACATTTCTTAATGTACCACAATTACAAAACCACCTGTGCTAGGCAGAGGAACTTTTTTGTTGAGTCACTGCATTAGAGCCCGTAAGACAATAAGCTGATGCTCATTTATAAATCACTTTATAAATAAGCAACATCCCAAATTGTAATATGGTATCTTTAGATAATTTGATGATTACAGAGTTCTTTGCAGTATTTATATGAGGAAATTGGCAATTCATTAATGTTAAATTATACTGTTTCTGCCTGTTGCCAGTTGCATAAAATTACCTTCAGCTATCAGAGTGACATAGCTTAAGCTACAGTAAATTCTAAAATATGGCTATCCTGTGCAAGGCAGGGTCAAATACTGTTGTGCTGTCATGTAGAATGGATACAGCCATGTCACAACTGCAGTACACTGGGGTAATTCGCTCTGCTTCTCACAGTTTTTAAAGACTTTTCAAGTATTTTTTTCCAGATGGGTTCATATTTTTAGAAAAACTGTCTTTTGCGCTTCGTTTTGGATAACTACCTTAGCTCAGTTGTTTTATAAAATATGCTCCTGTACTAAATTATTCCCTGTGACTATCTTTTTATTTTTACATTAGTTGTTTAATTTTTCAGGCTGAATTAAAAATATCTACTGGCTTTTCCTTTTTTTCTTTTTAAATGTTGTTGTCATTGTTTTGTTTTGATTTTTTTCTTAAATGTATAATCACTGAATGCATGAAAAGAGCCCAGAATTGTGGTTTTGCAGCAATTCTGAGTTCAGGGGTTTTATGCCAGAGGGGGAAAAAAAAAAATTGTATTACAAATACTAATGATAAAAGACCTGATTCAGCTGTTCTGGTATTCTCTAGTAGCTCATCTTTATTGATGTATACTTATGAAGCCACCTTTCAAAACAGAATACTCATATTGTGTCTTGGAATTCAAACTATGCCCCTCCTCCCCTGAAAAACAAGCACTGTCTTTCTGTCTCTGGTATTCCTTTCCATGGAACTTTCTTCTGGCCCTTTCCACACCTTTGAAGCTCTAAGCTCCCTTGATAATAAAAGGAAACAGAATAGCATATTTTTTTTTCTTTTTCAATTTGGCTTTTTTTCTTGCTTGAAGGCAGCATCCAGATCCACTAGGGAAGTGCAGCGCAGCCCAGGCTGAGGCGAGCAAGTCAGAATATCAGCATATGGATTCCTCAAACAGTCTGGTGTATTATTAAGCTAGAAAACAGTCCAGGGCACTTGACCCATCAAAGTTATGTTGCACAGAGATTGCTCCCTGGGACTGATGATCATGATTGCCTTGAATTTCCAGCAATAGTTACAGGCTGAGTTGGTAATTGCAAAGTATTTTGCCCCATCCCATGAGCTCCTTCTAGCAAGGCTTTGAAGGTACTGTGTGTGAACAGTGTGGGGTTCGATTGTTTTTTTTTTGTCTTTTGAACATAACACAGTTTAAGTTGCAGTCTCATTTCTTGAATATGATCATACAGTTAAATTTTCAGGCAGGCATTTATTAGCATTTTGTGTTTTCAGCCATTTTCTAATCGTTGTGCAGATGAAGTATTTCAGGATGAGAAAGTTACCGTAGTTTTTTAGCAAGTACCTCAGGCAATTTGCTGACATATATCAGTGCACTTGTCAAATGCTTTGACACAGATGTCTAGTTTTGGCAACTGCAGAATTTGAATATCCTACCCTGTACATGTCTATTCATAGAGTCAATTCAGATCTGGTGTAGGTGGGTGAAACTTCATTGACTTCAACTGTGAGGCAGCCGCCTGTACTCAAGCTGAATTTAGGTTTAAAGAAGTGTGCCCAAGAACAGCCTGGAGAGCACTCAAAATGGTCCTCCAAGACCTGTTGCTGTCTCTGCCTGTGTGAGAGGATGTGTCACAGGTGTTCCTGGGTCACCAGGGCCAGCCATGGCAGTGCTGGATGGCCTGGCCTCACCCTTTCCCTTCTCTGCAGGAATGTAATTTGGAGTCAGAGAGCACTGGGTGATGAGTTGGCCTTGCTTCCACTCATGCTCTAATGCCAACCCTTACCCTCTGGTTGTCACATTGCTTCCCCAGTTCAAGCTGGGCAGTTGGGACTCTGTGTTTCCCCCTGTAGAGTTTCTTTGGCCTCTATGAATATCCCAGATATGAGAAGGACTCTTCATTCTCCCTCCAACCAGCTATTCTGACCTTGTTCAGCTACAAATTTCAAGGATTATTACTATAATTTACTTAACTGAGCTTCTTGCTAGCTTCACAGTAGGTATTGAGAGGGAGGGTTTCTTTTCCACCCTTGGAAGAACAACTAACACAAACTGTCACTGTGATGGAGGTCTAGGCTGGGGGCACAGAGACTCTTTGTCACCTCAGTTGGCCCCAGTCACTTTGGGTACCCACTAGAATACACAACTTTCACTCTACTGCGCCTAAACCCTTCCAGGGAGAGTTTCACATTGCAGAGAGGACAGTGAGGAAATTAATGGCAACAGGATCAGCCTTAATGTACCTGCTAATATCCCATGGGTCTGTAGAGGCTGGTACTGCCTCTGCAGCTGTCACTTCTCCACTCAGTGATCCTCCACACCATGAAAAACATTAGTGTGACTGGAGGGGAGAGCGAGGGCACGGGTCTCTGGCATTGCTGATAATCGCCTGTGCTCTGACCCAATCCAGAGCTGTCAGGTACCCTCCCCGTCTGTCAGGCATGGGGGGCCCAGTGAATGCATTGCAATCTGGAGCAAAAACCCAGCATTAGCATGCTGCTATTCCCAGACATTAGGATTTGCAAAAGATGGGACTTGTTTTATCAGTGCTAGGAGAGAAGAATGAAAACCTTGTTGTAGATGTTTGTTTGCCTGCATATAGAAACACAATTGCCACGGTATGTTTGGGATTGTCACTGTGTATCATGTCTAGATTTGATTTTTCTCAAGGTGATTGTGAAGTGAAACCCAGTGGATTGACACAATGTCTTTGCTCGTAAATCATTGTGCTGAGCTGCCCTGCTGCTATTGGAAATAATCACAAAATACAGTGCTACATGACACACATCATCCGTTGGTTTGAAGAACACTGTTAATTTTATGCTCTCCTCTCACATAAATGCCCTCACTTGCACCTTAACAAGCCCCCAAACATTGGTTACCAAATGATCATATTATATCAACCCCCCTTTTTTTCCCCTTGCTGTAAAATTGAACAACTGGGATGGAGAGAATTTGGCCTCAGTCCAAAACATGGCTAGATGCATCTGCATTTGGCTCTGTGCCCTAAGATATAATATTCAAATGTGAGTTGTCCTTCATTTTTGTTTAAATAATCCCCTTTACTTTTTTTTTCCTTTTCTCGTGTATTTGCAGTGCTTTCAAGATGTTTTCCTCTCCTGATGTCAGATTTTTATTATTATTCAATGCAATTTCTATCTCTCTTTCCCCATGGAATTCAGAAGAGATGAAACCCAGGGGGACTGTTTAGAAATTAAATGGCCCCCCTTAGAAACTACTCTCTCAGAACCACTTAATATTTAATAAGGAATGATACATCTCTGTAGTTTTCTTTAAACATCTTACAAAGTATAGTGGGGGAAACTTATTTCTCTGATTTAATTTTTTTTTCCTATGAAAAGCTTTTAACACCTATGAAATCATAGGTTCTTCTACTCAAACAGTTTTAGCTGATGCTGCTGCTGGTTAATAATTATACACATGCTATGGACAGTAAGGGTTTGGTACACATTGTCAGGGTAGACCTACTCTGACTGCAGTGGGATTAGAGTCAAACTGGAGTAGACCCTTGCTTGCAATAGAATTGCACATAAATCCAACCCTTTGTGCATGAAGCTTCCTGTGATTAAAGAAGGACAGGACTTTGCTAAGCGGCGTAGTACAAAATCAGCTGCAAATTCAGTCTTGTCTTGTACTTTTCCATTTATGCTGCCCTAAATTCAGAGACATAAAGGGAGGAGCAGGTCAATGGAGAGTGTGATCTTCAACTGAGAAAGCATTTGCTGTATTTTCAATGCTTTAGTTGCTGTTATTAGTACTGATAATCTTAGCAGCAGTACCAATTAAATTGGTGTAAATAGAGATTATAATATGGCTAAGGATAGCACAATTGACAATGCACATATTTAGTAAACAGGAGTATCAGTATGTATGAAGCATCACCAACATGTTAAATCTCAGTATTTCATAAGACAGCAGAGCATGGGGATTGCTTTGAGACAGCAAGCTGAAAAAAACATTTCATTTATAAGTGAAATGTGTTTTACTGTTATAAACCCCAGCAGGCAATTCACTCATTGGGGATAATCATTCAAAATCTGCTCTGCTTTGGTAACAAGCTGAAAGAGAGACAGAGCGGCATTTCCAAAGACCTTGGGGGTTTCCTTAGTCCTTAGGAAAAAGTTATTTTAGCTTTATGTTTTTGGTGGGGGGTTTTTGTTTATTTATTTTTTTTTCCTTTAAAAAAATGCTCTCTTCTGTCTGGAGAGTAGTACAAGGCTAGGTTTATTAACATTTTCCAGATTTACATGAACTGTTATGTAAATACTTACAAATAAGGGGACTTAAAATACTTCACCACATGGTGAATTAGGAGTCTTCCTTAGCCATCTGATCCAACAACCTCGAGTAAGGTATTTAAATCAGGTGTGGTGATTAATTGTACATCAAGGGCTTCAGCCACTGAAGCAGTTAACAAAAGAAGTTTATAATTATTAACAAAGTATTTCCAGACACTGAATTGCTCATTGTCAGTTCTCGGGCTATTGTTACTGCTCCCTTACAATACTGAATGCGAGATTTGTAGCTTGCTGGCAAGGTGGATTACTAGTGTGCTGAAGCAGAAGAGGCTTAGGTCTTCCTAGGTGAATGTCAAAACAGGAGTTGGTGCCAGTAAATGGCGATCTCCAAGAAATAATAAGGTGCAAAAAAATTCATCTTATAATTTATAAGGGATCAGCTTTTACTGAAATTGACTCTGAAAAATAACCTGTCCCTGGCTTGGCATTTTCTCTTCCTCCTCCTTTCTTCCTATCTGCCTGTAATTGTACAAGACTTCTTTTTGGGTTTGTTTTGTTTCCCCTCAGCTATAATTGTATATAAGATTCAAATCTGAGATATATATATATATATAGTGGTTATGGATGTATCATATTCAGCACTTGAAAACAATGTGATGATGCAGAGGCCTGAGAAAAAACTATTTGAAAACCTTTCTGTAAAACTCTGGTCTTTGTTCCACATGGGTTGTAGCTGACCAGCATTGGGAGGAGACCTAACACGATCAAGTAACACTAATTAAAACATTCTGGACATAATAACATATTCCCTGTTCCTCTTACTATTTTCAAAAATGTGGTTGTACCTAAAGGAGCTTTGATTAAAAGGTACCAGGAAGATGACTCTTACCTTTATGAAGTGGTATATTGAAGGTCATTTAGAAATCAGACCTTAAAAAAAGGTAAATGTTAGAAGTTGTTGATGAGGCCATAAATACAGTCTCTTTCAAGAAAAGTTGCTGAACCTAGTGGTGGGGGAAAAAATAAAAAGCAAAGATGCACATCTGTATGTAACAAAACAGTCATATACTTATCTAAGTTAGAAAGGGGAAATGGTGTGTTTCTCCTAATCTGGTGTTCTCTCTTTCCCAAGATCATTTTACTAGAAGATCTCATAGACAAGTGTTTGTCCCTATTGAATCTATTCCTTACACATCTTCTGTCGGGCATGGTGACTTCCACAAATGAACTATCAAAAGCATGACCTATTTCTTCATTTCAAGTAAAGATTTTTACTAGTAACTCTATTCTCCCTTAACCACTAGCAGGGAGGTTGCTAGAAAAAAGCTTTAAAATAATATGACATTTCTTTAAAAAAAAAAAAAAGACAGTGGAGGCAGACCTAATTTGTATATACTGCTGTTACATTATAAAGCAGCACCAATGTGGCATGTTGACATTTTGTCCAGCTGATGACTGCAGAGCACAATGTTGGCATGATTAGACACTGATATCAGCATCAGAAAGACTAAAGAAAAGAAGAAGGGATACTTAGTATGATTTGACCACCTGGGTATTGTCAGTTCTCCAAGGAGTGATGCTGTGTGCATCTACACCAGGAGGCTGTGGCTGCACATGTATATCAGCATGTGAGGTAGCCCTTCAGCTGCACGAAGCTTCCATTCTCACCAGCTGGAGGACTCCTGTGGAAAAGTGTGTGGCAGTTCATCAAAACACCAGAGCAATGAGGGTACTATATTAGTTGGTTATATCAGCAGACCCTGAAACTAAACTGAAGCAGGGATGCCTGTGAGAGCTGAGCCCCTGGGCAAGGAGGTTGCTGCCTCCCAAAAATCACATGTGGATGTGGAGGTTCAGTGCCACTACAACTGAATGGTTCTGTTTGAGTCTGTGGGTTGTTTATAAGTAACTGCTGCTGTGCATTGTGCTCATATTGATCAGTCACTGTTAAAGTTTGACAAGAAGATCCTTGTGGGGGACTGTGACTTGTGAGCCTCTGCCATGACAGTGACATTTCCCCATGCTGGCTGACCGCCATTCTGGTACAGCCTGTAAGGAGCTGCTTAGCTTTGAGTCGCTTCTGAACAGCATAAGCATCATGCAAGTTCCCCTTACTCCTTATCAGTAAGTGTAGAGGCTGAAATGTGGATCCCTGTGCTTCAGTGCAGATGCTTTCTTTTCTGCTTGGTCTTACCATGTGTCTCTTGCCCTGCTGCTCTCTGGGTGTTTGCCACAGCACCTTCTCCATCCCATCTCCCCTGCAGTTCCCTATGGCAATGGCTGTGATGAAACTCCTTTCAGCTGCCCCCTCCACAACAGTCAAGCTCTTGTGAAAGCAACTCAGAATCCTTCCAGGAGGTATTTGAGTGACTGCATCATGGATCACATATGTGTGTTGTATCACTGGATCCTCCTGTCTACTGCTAATTTTAGGTTACAGATTTTCTCAGAAACAAGTGAACTTTTTCTATGGCTTGTACAGCATTAACTTTACCTCTTCTGCCATATCATTGCTGACAGGCAGATACAATCTTTCAGCTGCATACTTAGTTTTTTTTCTGGAGGTGGTTTAGGTCCAGCTCATGACATGTTTTTTTTGTGTCCTTCCATATCTTTAATGCTGATGCCTCTCACACGCCCTGGGAGAAGTTTTGGCGGGTTGTTTTGTTGTGTTTTTGTGTGGTTTTTTTTCTTTTTTTTTTAGTCTTTTTCTTTTCCCTGGAAAGGAAGGAGCCTTTACTGTAATACTTCCCTTTCCTTCCACCACCCTCACCCCCC
>VXBX01007478.1:348794-398711 GCA_013400415.1 Scytalopus superciliaris
TTTTTCTTAGAACAGAAGCAGCTTTCTGTAAAGTAAGTGCTGGCTCAAGCATTCTTTGCTTTGTCTCTGAGTGTGTTTGTATGTGTGTGTGATGGATATACAATTGTGATATCTTTGCATCTAGAGCCTGATGATTTTCTTTTGTAGTCTATGTCAAATCACCAAAGCTGTGTGGAGCTATGAAATAAATCTCCCTCAAAAATCAGGTTTTCCCTTATGGAATGAGCTGAGCTCAACAAGGAACAGTCATGTTATTCTGCTAAAGCATTAACTTGTTCCTTCCCTCCAAGACACGACCATGAACCGGCATTTGGGGGGCAGCAAACACACTGTGGGTTCATATTCAGCCCAGCAGTTCATCCACAGGGTCAGAGAAAAAACTTTACAAAAGGGGTTACCTGGTCTGCTCTAGGAGGTGAGCTGCTCTGTCATGGCAGAGGCTTCTTCAGAACCCCACAACCATTTTGCAAACGTAGCTGGTTGCCCAGGTGGGGTTTTATTGACATGCCTGGCACCTTTTTATTTCTTTTTTTTTTTTTTTTTTTTTTTTTTTTTTTGTCACAGTAGGTAAATAAGAGTGTCCTGCACCTCAGGATAACGACAAAGAATGGAGGTAATTTTTAAGGAGAAGCTGTATAAACACGGCACAGTTAAAGTTCTTGATGTAAAGAAAGTCACCAATTCACAAAGGAATTTGATTACCTCTATCCATTATACACACACAGTGAGTGATCGTGCTACTAACCATCTGTCATCTATTTCATTTGCATCATCAACACCTGCCCTGTTTATCTGCTACATTCTTTTCTTCACTGAATTCTTACACTGCTTTAATAAAATACACAAATGTTATTGTTAAAACCCAATTAATTTACAATCCTCCATAGAGATAGTATTACTTATATTTCAATTTAGCTTCTAATGACCTGCTTTCTTGCAAAATGACTTAATTCTAGTGTCAAAGATTAGTTATTAGACATTACCCTGATGTACCAGTCATGTACTGCTGAGACAGGCGCAGCAGCTCTAGGTGTCCCTGGTCATTAATCAGAACTCAGAGACATTTTTTCTTTAACTCATTACAGAACCTGATTTCATCTGCCACTTTAACTCTTTGCTTTACAGAGTGTTTTCAATCTACCTTTCCTTGTGTTTTTGTTGTTGAACTTTCAAGGGGGAGCTGGGAGTCCAATTGCTTTGGAAAAAACCTGCGGTTGCTTGTGTTTTCTATGGCTCTCTGCTGAGGAGTTCATTTTGCATCTCAGTGGTTGTATGAATTGGCCTAAAAAGAAGTACTTTCTGTTCCCTACATCAGCTTTTGGAGAAAATAACACAAGTGGATTTTCCAAAAAATTATAGCTCTGAATGTAGGTTCGTTCTGGTGACAGGAAATGGTATTGTAACCAAAGCCCACAGAAGCCAAGCTGCTTGGAATGCCTTGGCGAGGCATCTGCCACCAGCCACCTTGGTCCTGGGCTTCACAGAAGGTGTCATGAAGCAAGTGGCCAAATCCAGGCAATTCTCTCAGCATCAGCCTTGTTCATTGGCATTCAGAAGAATAGCTGGTTTAGGAGTTCACATATTGGTATTTCATATACAAAATATTACGTGCAATCTAGGGCAAGGCCAAATTCTTCTTTCTTGCTAAATCCTCAGCAATGACTGGCTTTTCTTGCTCATTACTAGTATGGCTTCTTCCTCCTTCACAAGTGGTGTAGCACTTTAATGGTAGTAACCTTATTTGTGAGGCATTTGCAGCCTGTGATATGACAGCAAGGCTGGATTTGATCTTTGCAAAACAGTATAAAACACTACTCTTGTGTCTGCTTTTTTGATTCTGTGATATATAGGAGACATAGCTGCTATGAAGTTAAATTCCAAATCTTTAGAGCGTTTCAGCAACGAGGGCATAAAAATTGCATACACAAGTGAATGGATTATATATAGAAATTAAACCTTATAAACAATTTATGACAACTTAAACTTTTGAACAATTACACACAGAGTATTTTAAAATGTGTAACAAAGTTAAAAGTTCAGGCTTATAAAAATACATTCATGGATGGCACAACTGGCAGGGTTTAATGTAGAAAAGGTAATATCTTCTATTCACAGCCAAGTCTATATGCTGCAGCACCACTTCCAATGAAATTATATTTTTAGCATCTTTAAGTGGTGCAGTCAAGAGTGGGTGACATTTTTTTATTTTCCCAAAATACAGTCACTTCTGACTGTCGAGAAGCTACCTAGTGCTATAAAAGGCAAATAATGTCTCATCTGACTTCTTGACAACTGTGTACCATGCTGGAAGAATAAGAGATGCTCTTTATTTTCCTAAAGCACAGGAATTGGCTGTATAATGTAGGCTGATGAAACTTCAGCAGCTGTCTTCTTAGAAGTGGTTTTTTTCACAATAGACTATCAAGGGACATGTGAATATTACACCAGACTAACTCTTAAACAACAGGCATTCTATGAAATGATCAAACTCAGCTATGAGGGCCTAAGAATAACTTCATTCGGATGCCAGAGGTGGGACGTTGCTCTTCACATACTGTGAATGCTAAAGTCATACATAAAACATTTTGCTGGGTGAATGCTCTGTTTTTATATTTTATAATATTTGCAGCTAAAATCTAATATGAAACACTAATGTCTTGAATACTGTGAGGATCAGCCTTTTGGACAATATGGTATATCTCTTTATATGAGCATCCTTACCAGTGCAGCTTTTCAAATTATATAGAATAATTACTTCAATCAGACGAATAAATAATTCACATTTCTAAATGGTTTCTACACGGGGTGATGCAGCATTGTGGTAGGGTAAGAAACATCCAGCTAAAGCCTAAAATGTCTTCAGACATAATCTTAAAATAATCCTGGTTTCAAATGATAAAAGTTTGTGCCTCCTGCTCAGGCAGCACATCATCAGCATCCAGATCAGGAGTTATGCCAAACTAGCTGTAATCTAATATGGAAATGAGATGTTGGCCTTGATATTGTGTCATTCTTCTGAATGGGATCACCTGCACCCATATCTCCTAAGAGGAAATTTCAAACAGAGTTAGCTCCTTAAACCTTCTAATTAAAATGAGAAATCCCCAGGCTTCCATGACTCAGCCTCGGAAAAAGATTATTAGGAATTTAATAGGGAAAATATCGCATCTCAGACCATCTGTGACCCAGTGCTCTGTGAGAATTTAAAGAAAACTGGAGGGAGGAGGTGCACGCTCCAAAGCACACTCTAGGAGTACTTTGTTGGAGCTGCAATAAATCAACATAGTTAGAGTACAACCTTTTTCAGATTTAATTACTGTTACATAATTATTAGCAAAGCAGTCTCCTCTGAAACTGTAAAACTCATTACATCAAAAATCCCTAAGCTCCTGATGGAATTTATGAACGAGTTACTCTCTTTCTAGCTCTGGAAAAATGCAATAGGATGCATTTGGTTTTGTCTCCAGCAATTTTTTAGTGTGCTGAGCTATGTTATTTTATTCTTCTTAGTTTTGGGGAACATTCCCTATTTGCCATTTTGTATTATAAAGCATGTTCATTTTCATTTGTATGCTTTTCTGCTTCTGGCACGGAATCTGGATGGAAGCACTTAGGGACAGATACGCCTTCCCCTTTGCTGAAAGGCATTCACATCTCGTTTCCTCCATTGCTCTAGCAGCTACTGATTGAGCTAAAGTCTGGATTCCCTCATGGAGGTGCCAAAGAACAGAATTTTCATTGCCTTTTCCCCAGGGTTTTGAGGTGAATACACAGCTTCAAAACCTGCCAGTGATGGGAACAAACTGCCACCAGGGAAGGCCGTTTGGTGTCTGTATCAAGGAAACCTGAGGCCAGCCCTGCCCTGGCCCTTGCTGCCTGGCGGAGAGCTGGCTCTCCTGTAGGACAGCAGAGACACTGCAGGATGCCCTAATGGACAGGCTGACCTGCAAATCCATGACTGACATCAGATGTAGAAGCAGCAAGTGACTTGTCCCTCAGACAGCTGAGAGAACAAGTAAAGAATGGTGAGGTCTGTGGCTCCTTGAGGGTTCCATCACTTCACAGCTGGTGGGGCTGGGCTGAGCAAGAAGCAAGGTCTTAGCCCAATCATATGAAACTGACTACAGCAATCCTCCCTTTTCTATTTCTTCCCTCAGTCAGGAAATTGCAATTTTTAGAAAACCTTGTGCTAGCACAGCCCAGCCACCAGCCCTAAGAGGTATTCCTAAAGCTAAGCAGGTCTTCAGTTGCCTGCGAGCTCAGGAGGCACAAGCCTAAGAAAACACCATAGTATATTAAGGGATAACTCACAGATAATCAGTGGTTTTGTGCCATAGTACAAAGCTGAAATTACATTTACCTGTTGAAACTGTTACGATGATATTGTCAGATGGGAGAATACCAGCCTGCTTTTCCTTGAGCTGCTCTGATGAGTTTGTGGTATCAGGCAGTAACTGGTTTTCCTGCATTTAGCCACTCCAAAATATGATTTTGTTGTTGTATTAGTTGACTTGCAAAATTGCAAACCTTATCTTGGCAACTGTCCAAAATTTTTTGACTCAATCCAGTTTTTTTACCCATAGACATAATAGTTGAGCTAACTCCTACCCCAAGGTTTAAACTAGTGCTTTCAAAACCTGAGGTTCCAAGCTATACTGGGTCAGGAGTATTAGGATATTTGCTTTTGTTCTGCATTTAATATAATTATCTTCACAGATTTTCCTCTTGGTAGACACTACAGGTTGCAAAATAACAGGAAATAAAATACAACTTAATTTTGCATAACATTTTAATGTGATCTGCATCCTATATTTAATAAATGATACATTTACGATACCCCAAAAGAGAGATTAAGGCAGTAAGCAAGAATGAATAGGAGCCCTCTTTCCTATAACAGGGCTCAAGGATCAGGATGTGCATTTCACATGGCACTGGCTGAAATAAAGTTTGCTGCACTACATTTCTGGTAGACAATATCTGAACAGATGGTTTAGAGAGGAAGAGAGAAGGATAGAGACAGTTTGAAACTGGATTTTTAAATGAAGGAAGAGTCAGGAGATTTGAATATAAACAGGGTTACATGTCTGATTTTTTTTTTATTTTTATTTTTTTAAATTTTCTTCCCTAGGAAAAAGCAGTTACTTGAAGTGTTCTGGAGAAGTAAGTTCTGCAGAGAACATGAGAAAAAATTACAATAATTAAGGTAAGAGAAATGAATAGTATAATTCTTGTTGATGGGTTGAAAAAGAAAACATTGTATATGAAGCAGAAGATATAGACAGGACATGAAGAAAATCCTTGTACCATTTGTGGAATATATTTAAATTACAGAGAGCTCTGTCCAAATCTCTCTGCTTATCTGAATAAGTCTACTTCTGAAGCATCTCACTGGAAAATTGTACAGAGCTGATTTTCTTGGGCACATCCTTACTTTGTGAAAGATGGGCTCAGGAGGTTTATTGGCAGGGAGGCAGAGAGCATGATTTGGGCAGTTATGTGGGCCACTGGGTAAAGCATCAGATTGAGGTCTCAGACTCTTGAGCAAGTTACCATAGCTTAATGAGTTCGTGTGTAGCAGCTGAGCTGTTGCAAATGTAGGGTAGCACATGCTAATTTAAACTCTTTTTGCTGGGGCTCAGCTGAGGCATGGCAGCCATTTAGCCAAGGTAGTTCAGTCACATGTCTGAAATTTGATTTAAGAAATCTGGGTTCAGCTCAGTTCAGAAGGTGGCTCACTAAGCTTACGTGCACTTTGTAACTTCTCGGGACAGCCTGTTCATCTGGAGTTTTCTCGTGCATTTAAACA
The DNA here is from genome assembly GCA_013400415.1 of Scytalopus superciliaris. Lineage (NCBI taxonomy): Eukaryota > Metazoa > Chordata > Aves > Passeriformes > Rhinocryptidae > Scytalopus > Scytalopus superciliaris. The sequence continues at coordinate 354,601 of VXBX01007478.1, forward strand.
GTAACAATGGTGCCAGCTCACCAATGGGAAGTGTTCTGGAGGAGATGGGGAAAAGAAAAAGGGAATGCTTTAGCAGCAGGATGTTTGGATTTGTTATCGGGTAGAATTGTGGGGGAAATCGAACTTTTTGTTCAAGTTGTTATGCTTATTCTCATTAATACCTGAGTAAAGAGGTTTTGCTGGTAGGAATGAGGGCAGAATCTTGCCATAGGGATTTAGTCTATTGGTGAGCACACATAACCTCAGCTGAGATTTGTCATAATTCCTGGGAAGTGCTAAGGAAAGAGCAGAAGAATTAGGAAATGTGATTTTTGTTTACCACTTCTTGTCTTTGGGATTTTGGAAAGTCTCAGGTGCCTCTGTCCTCTCAGGAGGAGCGTGCACATGTTTTTGGAATTTTTTCTTTTGTTAATTTTTGGGAGTTTTNTTTTTTTTTTTTTTTGGTTGGTTGGTTTTTTGTTTGCTTGGGTTTGGTTTTTTTTTTGGTTGGTTTTTGTAACCAGGTATGCTTTTGACCATTTAATAGTGAGAGGTTTATTTTCTCCCTTGTTTGAAATGAAGGTCTTCTCCTGTGGAAGAATTTTTATGCTATCTTTATCTGCTGATCATAACATGTGGTGCTCCAAACAACTATTCTGCTCAGAGCTGAAAAGCATGAAGCATTTCCTTTAATACTACCAATAAATATTTGTGCTGGGTTTTTTCTGCAAAATGGTACTCTAAGCATTGTGCCAGTTCTCTAAGTAACAGATTCTTTAGGAGGTGAAAGAAAAGTATCAGTATGTACTGATTACCATAAGTATTTCCAAACAATTTAAGAATCACTAAGTCCAAACATACTTATGTATGCACATCAGTTACACCACTCCAATACTATTTATTAGACAGATTGACAAAATATCTGTATCAGAGTTACAATTGCTGTGATAATTACTTGGGGAATCACTCGGTAATGAAAATTTGAAATAAACCCTTAGTATTGTGTACAGTGATTAAATGCCTGTGTGACTATTTATTCTACAGTCTTTGAGGTTGCTCGCATTTCAAAATGTCTGATCAAAAAAAAAGTAACATCTTGCTGCAAAAATGGTAACCGTATTCTTACAATAGCACTTTTGGGATTTGCAAAGGACAATGCTTCTCACATTCTCACAGTCTATCTCCTGTCTTGCCATTCCTGCTACAGAGGCTTTGCAACAGTAAATTCACAAACAGCTACAAAAATCATCTCGTATCCTGTGTGCATTTACAGTGGGTGATAATGTGGGACGGCAGAGCAAGATTTGAAGACCTTGGTATAAGGGTCCTGCCTCATAAGTACAGGCAGCCTTTGTCTAGTTATTCATCAGGTTAAAGATTTTCAAAAGAGCTGTGCTAACCCCCTCAGCTACTGCTGCTGGGCTGGCAGAAGCAGCTGTCTCTTACCATTATGCCCAGAGGAAGCAATGGCTTTTGCCAGCAACTCCCTTTGTGTCAAACTCATTTCCTTAATACTCTTCTTTCATTTGCATAGTCAACTGGTCCTTATGCCTCAAGAAAATCAGGAGAGCATCTGAGGAATACGTTGTTAGAAATGGAGTTTTTAAGCATTGCACCAGGAGGTGCACGCAAAGACCTCATTAAATTCCCAACAGGTCTGCCAGCTCACGAGAACATAACACACTGGAGAGAGACTCTCTGTAGTAATAGTTGACAATACTAAAACAAAGAAGACAGCTCCCCTGCTCCCTTCCATTTTGGGAAATCATTGTGTAAATGCAGTGAAATAGATCTCTGAGCCTGCTTGCCACCGTGATGCCCTTCTGCTGGACAGGACTTACTGATGTCAGGAATGCCAGAAAGAGGAAGACTTAAATTATAATAGGCTGCCTGCTTCTATTTTCTTCCCTCCATCTGTCTCCATTTTTTCACAGTAAATATGTCTGGGTTTGCCCCAAAAGTGTTGGTTATAGATATGTCAAAATAACTTAAAATCCTAGAACAGCCTAGCTCAGTTTAGTGCTTTAATCTCTGATAGTTTTTCCTCATCTGTGCAGGCTGCAGTGGTATGCTGATGCCTTTGCTGCCCAGGATAGATCTGGTAATGATGTTTTCCAGGAGAGGAGCTGTGACGACTAGAAATAATCTGAACCACCAACAGCTAGCATGCCTCAAAAATGTTTCTAGTAAACAACAGCCATTAAGAACCACTCTTTCTCATTCTTTTTGAGTAGCCCAGTGGACATCTGGTAAGCCTGACCTCCTATTTATAGACTGTGTTCATGCCTTTGATAGGTACTTCTAGGCTGTTACTTGTTGTATTGTGGTCTTAGGATGTAAAGACCTCTCTTTTGCTCCAGCTCCATGCCCTCTTATTCTGAATTTGGATATGACTGGGGTTGTGCTTGATGTAGTTTCCCAGCTATAAGTGAAATCCAGGCACAAATGAGCAGTGCCAAACCAAAACAGCTGCTGACTTATTGCACAAGTGTCAATGGTTCAACTGCAAGTGCTGTTAATTAAAAAATGATAATTCTGTGCCTATGATTTTGGCCTTATTCGCTGTTGACCTGGTGCTGACCACTATGCCACAGCTGGTGCCAGTTTGAAGAAACAGAGAAAGCATGTGGGGAATCTCTGACAATTTTATTAGCAAAGCTGATCCGAAAACTTCCAACAAAGCAAATACCTTGCTTTGCTTATGAGAAGTACTTTGTTGGGTGTGGTTTTTGGAGAAGGAGAAAGAAGGAAGGAACAAGCATTGTTGTGACTGGTGTGGGCTTGCAGACTCGTGACTAGAGCTGTGGTACGGGATGCCGGTGTTCATGGCCTGCTTTTATTTGGAAAGGGCTTGGTTTATTGCCCTCACTCTCAGTCAGGTAATCCACTGATCAGACTTGAATCTAGGGGAATAAATCCATTGTAATCACTCTTTAACAGGCTTCTTAAGTAACAATGAGCCTGGTATTGCTGGAGTTTGGTGTGCTTGAAGAAGGTAAGAGAGACAACTTTGAAAACAAACACTGTTTCTCATTTAGACACAGCAAGGTTCTGCAACAAGACTACTGAAAATTAAATGTATGTGCAACATATTGCCTTAATCTAATTGATGTGTTCAGGATAACTGCAGTGCATGCACAACTCTAGGTACACTATGCAAAAAACTCCACAGTAGCTCACTTAAAGCCAATCTGTGTGTCCGTGTCATAATTTAGGCTCTTTGGTTGTTTTTAGCTTTTGTAGACCTTTTTTTTAAAGCTTTGTAATGTTGATGTTGTAACATCTTGTTATTATATTATGGTCCCAGTGGCTCTAAAGGAGGTATTGGATGCTTGATACTATTTAAAAATGTGCCTTCATGGTCAGGAGGCTGAACTGATAATAGTGGTCTGACTGTGGAGGCCTTTTTTAGTAAACAATGGTTATATCTGTGGTTCTATGAATGCATGTAAATATTCCTCAGTTTTATGCAGGATGTGATAATCTCAAGTGGTGTTAGTGGTTTTTTGACCTGTTTGGACTGTTGTGCCTGTGTAGGAATCATCTTGAAAAGCTTTTCTGCTGGTAAGCACAAGCTGACTTCACATGCCTACAGATCATTCTACAAATGAGCCTCTGTAGTGACCAGGGAACCTAAAATTGAAGCCATATGGAAACTTACTGTGCATATTAAATTGTATGCAGGAGTGTTAACAGCATTTTGATTTGTGGCTGCAAGTAATAAATGAATTATATTAATTTTGTAGCTGCAAGCTAATTTATCCAGAATTGCTTTTTAATAACCAGCATCATGTTCACTGGTAAGATTTAAATACATTTAGGAAAAATCTGAGGATTTTTTCTTAAAAATAAGAACTTAAATGATAATTTGAGACTGAATTTATTTTACAGTTCTTTAGATATTTCAAAGTAAAATATCTCACATAGCAATTGAGTGAACTGGGGACCAGATTACCTATTCCTGATGCAGGACCTGTGTGGCAAACCAAGCAAAGACTCTGTATTGTCTACTACTACCTTCACAAATAGTAGCGTGCAGGAGAGAAGGACCTGGGATATCTGAGCACAGGGATTATCCCTTCTTGTGTGCAGCACTTCCTTGTCAATAACTTACCCTTTTTGGAGAAGGAGTTTCTTTCCAGACTGTAAGAAGGCAGAAAATGATGGTGAGTGTATGCTTGCATTCTGGGACTGCTAGAAATGTGTGTGGTCCCATAAAAAATGCTTTCTCTTATGCCTTCATCCATTAGTAACACATTTAATATATTAAAACTAATTTTGTAGTGTTATTTTTGCCCAGAAGAATGTTGAATTTGAAGGGAGGGCACATCCCAACACATAGATAGGAAAAAGAGCTGAGGGAATATGATCACAATGTTAGTGAGATATTGCAGCATGTACTGTTAGTCTTTCATGGAGGCCACTAGGCATAGCTTAAATGAACCACTGAAGAGCTTTTTCATAAGGCTGTGCCTGTGGTAGAGACCATTACTCACGGCAGAGTCACTATCTTACAGAACATGCTGACATCTGTGTGAGTACCTGAGGGCACAGGGAACCCGTGATTAAGTAAGATGTGGATGTATGGTACAGCAGCACAGTCTCCTTTAGGGCATCTTTTGCAGGCTCAGCTGTTGTGAAGTGCCTGTTAATCCAGCATGAAGGCTGAAGTAATAACTGTTATGGTGTAGATGACCTGCTGTGCAAAGCAACCACCTCATTCCAAATGGGGATAGAGAGAGTTGTAGCTGGGACACATTTATTGTCCAGGCAAAGCAGACTGGCACCCCAGCTCATGTTTAGTGTACTTATCTCTGAGGAGGTAATTAGTTAAATTTGTTGTGACCACAAAGTTGCTCTTTGCTTGCAGAAGCCAGGTACTCCCTCACCTGTGTTTCCTCTTGCACTGAGTTCCTCTGTCCACTAGGAGAGCTGTGGTCACACTTCCCGTGGTGTATATTCACATCCTGCATCACTCCTGATGTAGAGGCTGTGTTTCTATGACTGCATTATTTGTCATTCTGATTTCTGGACTTAGTTTTCTTAAGCCTTTCCTGTAAAGAGAGTGTGAAACGAGGCATGGGGACAGGTTTGTCCTTCCAGCTGAGCTTCTATTACTTTATTGAATAAGGGAATGACTAAGAGGGTAGTCAGAATAAGAATTAAGGACTTGTTGGAACATGATGGTTATGACTAATTTGAATCAATGGGCTGAAAGCTTGTGTAGCTAAACACTTGGAAACTTGTGGCTGGACATATTGACTGGCTATTCACTCACTGTCTCCCCACATTCTTAAATTTTGTTGCTTTTTGGCATCTAGATTAGTATAACTACATCCATTCAGTCAAACAATTTTCCCATTTTCTGATGGGAGCACGCAAAAGCTGTGTCCCAGGGGGTGTAGGTGTGCCTCTGTATGTAAGCTGATGGGTGTGAAGTGTGAACCAAAATGGTTGTTATATCTATTGTGGGGAAAATGTTTACTTTCCTAAAGTAATGCCTGTTATCAAGACAAAGATACCAAACACAAGAACAGCTCTCTTTGTAAACCCGGAGGGAAAGGGCTTTTCATCAGGACTGGCATGGACCCTCCCTCATTATCTGAGAGTGCAATCTCAATAGTTCAGTTATTAAAATTAGCAAGAGTCCTGCTTATGGTGTTCTCAATGTCTGGACAATGCTTTTCTTTCCCACAAGTGCTTCTCCCAGTGTGAGACAAATATCCACCTGCATTCATGTGGGCTTCTTGGATTCTGAGGAAGATACTGTCAGAATTTCTTTGTTTGCAAGCTGTCTGCCCAACAGAAATGTCATTTCAGTTGCTTCTAAACATTATGCATCTGCTCCTGTGTCTGTAAATAAATAACGTAGTGGATAAGGCTACACTTAACTTCCCATGTGATTTAGACTCCAATCTGGTAACTGCTGAACTCCAATGGAACAAGAGTGGACCCAAGTCCTAACATTCCTGCTTTCAAGAGTATAACATTTATTTTATAATCTGTGGTTTAGTCTGGAGTCTCTGTCTATACAAGGACCTCCAATTCAGCTGATTAATAGAATTTGCATTTGCAAACAGAATGTCCAAGCACTTCAGAATTTATAACTTTTACATGTGAGTATACTTACAGACCAGGAAATGTCAGCAGTTTGGAAAGTACTGTTTTGCATGCTACTTGACTCCACTTAAAATAAAAAATACTAAGGGGGGAAAAAACCCCAAACCTGCATAGCAATGATGTACAGAAATGCAAAAAGACCCCCAGAGGATCAGAAAGTACAATGTTCACAAGACTGGGGTGAGAACGAGGATACACTGAATATCCTAGAAAAAAGAAAAATCATAAATATTGCTTTTTTTCAGCAATTTTTTTTTAACCCACTCAAGTAGTCCAGAATTTCAGCTATAACCAGATATGGCTTGTTTCTGTATAGTACGTTCTACATACATGGTGTAGAATTACATCATACAAGAATAGAATTAAATAATGCAAGTAATGCAGTTGCAGGGATAAATGTGTAAGTCTAAGGAGGAAGTGATAAAGGAAAAGAGTCAAGACAAAATGGTGTTTTGGGGTAGAAGAAAATCTCTTTCCAACTCCATAACAACTTTTATAGCTGTTCCCTATTCAAAGGGACTCCACTGCAAGCATTTAAAAAAAAAAAAAGGAAACTTTTTTCCCCTAGAGTTCTTTAGCTTGCAAATTTGGCTTTCCTTTCCCTTTTCCTAGCTCATCCTTGCACATCCTCTGAGATGAGGGGGAAGGCTCTGCAGGAAAATAGGCCATCCATTTGGCATAGCATAGAAGAATCTAGTGAAATTACTTGTTCAGTTCTAACTGTGGGGCGGAGAGGGCTTGGGAGTGTGATTCTGCATGGCATAGCCTGTGTACGGTAGTTAGATTTGTATCAGTGAGACACGACAGGTCTGCCCTTGAGATTCTGCAGTGGCACGGTGCCAGCTGTTCACCACGCTGATCTGTGTCTCTCCAGAGCAAAATCAAAACCTGCTGCCATGGTTCAGCTCTGGGTCAGACCCACAGCCAGATTACTGCTTGTTCTTGTTTTTAAATTGGAAACTGCTGAAATTTTGTAAGGGAGGCTACTTTCATGACAACTCAGTCTAAAGCAGCACCATTTTTGCTACTTATTCATCAAAGGTTGCAGGATTTTGGTCGCTGGATTAAACCTGCTTTGACCTTGGGATCATAGAATATAACCATAGGCTTCAGTTAAGCTAAATTCATGATCTGATAAACAAATCCATGCAACCACTTTTTAATTTAGACAAATACTATTTGCTTTTGCAAGGAGAGATTCTGCCATGTGTTTCACTGGGATTTCGTTCATCTTTTTTGGTGGCATTTCACTTGATTTGCTGCCATTTGAGAGCCCTATAGGCAAGGCAGAGAAAGATTAAAATAGGGGTAAAAATGGGAGAGGGAATTGCTAGTATAGAAGAAAACCTGCCACCATGTTTGTGTCTGTGCAAACTCCATAAATTTAAAAAATCTTTGTAGAAAGAGCTATAAAGGGAAAGAATGCAGAAAGTCCCAAAGGAAGAAGCGTAGTCAGGATGTGTCCTAAAACAAGTGTATTACTGTAATTCAGTAGTGGTCTGAGACCTTCACTGAGCTCTGGCAAAGCAGTGGTTGCCCCTCCCTTTCTCTTTCTGGTCAGACTGGAATTTGTAGGGCTGCAGGGCTTGGGCCACTGGTTTTAAATTGTACTCCTGATGAAGATTTTTTGGGATGGAGTTGAGAGGTATAGCCTAGTGCTACCCAGTCCATCCTACTCAGTGATTACTGGTGAGGCCAGTGTTATAGGGAAAGGGTGCAAACACTGCAGCACACTGCTGTGCTTTCCAGCTATTTTCCAATTCAGGCACATCCCTGTCTTTGTCAGGACTGGCTGAAATCCTGGAACATGATGTTTAGTTTTTTAGCAACATTTCTATTAGTAAAACAAATATCTATTTTCCTCGTCCTCCTCTGACATCTTTGGACAACTTTTTTATGCCCTCATATTAGAAACTGGATATTAGGTTGGATGGATGATTAATTTGAACCAGTACAGTCATTCTTAAATAATTAGTATGTTTCTGATACCATTAAAACCGAGTGCTTTTTTAAAAATCACACTAAAATGTTACCCTGGGATATAATAAACGGCAAAGAGTTCCACTGTGTAGCAAAACTACATATGAAATAGCTCTTCTTCTGTCAGCTTTGGGGTTCCCATCTCTAAAATTGGCAGAAGGTTTCATTATTTTTTTTGCTAGAGGACAGGGAACAATAGGAATTTCTCACCCAATTTTTCTAGAGCAGTTGCTCTTTTACGTAGTTCTATCCTCAAGGAAGTGAAGGCAGTCAAGAGAAGAATAAGACAGGCAAATATGAGCAGCTTTGTTTTGTTGTATGAAAGGGGTTGAAAGGAGACAAACCTCATAAAGTGGAGATTATGGGTAAAGAAACCAATTGGGCTTTATTCCTGGGATTTTTAAAGGACCGGAACTTTCTCAGCACTCAGATTTGTTCCCTAAAGTAAGGCAACTTCAAAGGCTTTTATAAACCATGCTTGGAGCACCTTATATTTTGTGACTGGCCAGCAAAGAAGCAGAGAAATGTTTGTTGTATACATGAAAGAGAAGGTATGCCAGAGAGCCTGCTCTCCAGGGAATCCCCTACCTCCATGTCTCTAAATAATCCATACCCTACTGAAAGAGAATGTTGGAGGCTTTTATGCTGTCTCAGTATTTTTCTATTACTTGCTCCAGTATTTATTCTGGAGTGACTTTCCAATTTGCAATGCCCTGAACAAGTGTGGTGCTTGCCTTGAGCTACCAGAGCAGGAATCTGGCTGCAAACTGCCTCCCCATCTGTCATGGAGTGAGCAAGAAAGATCCGAACTGGCAGGCATTTTTTTCCCCCCTTTCCCTTTGCTTCTGTTGCCAGACATGGAAACGGGAACTGGCCCATGAGTTATTGAGTTAATATAGGGCCACGGAGTTGGAGACCCCCAGATTGCAGAGCCTGAAGTCTGAATACCCCTTGGGTGCCTGCAGAGCGTATTGTGGCAGGCATTTCCTTCCCTTTACAGCTGCCTGCTCACATCCCTCTCAGCTTATGCAAACACACCCTTCCCCAGTGCAGCAAGACTCCTCTGAAGTGCTTGGTGAACTTTCAGCCTCCTGGAGAAAGGCTTCTTTCAGTAAAGTTCGTTAGGTAAGTTTGCTGCCACTGCTCAGTGGGAGGGGATCCGCTGCCTCTTCAAAGGACCCCCTGTTTCTGGGCCCACTTGCCTATAGCTCCTTGTTATGTATTAGTATTTCTCAGTGTGCACAAACCTGTGCCCAGGACTGTGTGCTTTCTACTCATTGTCTGGCTTCTTCCCCCTTCTCTCTCCTGTTACCTTTCCATGCTTCTCTGAATATCAGATAATTTTGAATAATAGCAAAACCAATCTATTTTACCATCTTCTCATTTCCAAACCCCTCCCATACTCAGTGCAAAATAGCTGGGGATGGTTTTGAGCTGACAGGCATCACCTTTAATCCAAAGCATAAAACTGCTGCTTGTACCTTTCATGGTTCCTGACCCTGAGGTGGAATAATTCAGACCCAAACCCCCTGAACGACAGCCTAAGACTCTGCTCCAAAAGGCTCCATTTTGGCCTTTTATTTGTGTCTAGAAAAGATGTTGATCTTTCAAAATGCCACGTCTGTCCCTCTCCCTCTGCAGACTTTTGACTCTGATACAAACTTTAGGACTTGTTGCTCCTGTCCATTGGGGTAGCCTGGTCTTATTTAGAGGAGATGAATGTCACTGTGGCTGTTTGAGCCTGGCCAAATGCCAGGCAAACCATTACGCCCACAGGTAAACCATTGCAGTCACGCTGCTCTTGTCCTGAAGGAGCAACAGTGTTTGACGGGACAGAATGTTTACAACTAATTCCTGCTTGTGGAATTAGGTAAATTATCGGGAAAAATTGACCTGTTCCCTCTTTGTCAAGCTGCATACTCAAGTGAGGCTCTGAAATTGATTTGTTAACAAACTGTGACCCAGACTGTGATTCAGTCAGGGGTCTCCAACTTCCATGTAGAATTTGCACTTTTTATATAGTTTATAAAAAAGTATTCGCTCCTTGTTTACAGCAGAGTATTTTTGTTTGTCAGGTAGCTGCTATTTATCCATCATAATAAAGAGGTCTTGCTTGCTCAGAGGTTTAGAGTCTCTTGGCTTTTAGATCAACTGTTTATTCATTTTATTACTCATGAGCTTACAGATAAATAGCTGCGACTGGTTAGAAAACGACTGAGGCTCAACTAAGCTCAACTCTGTTAAGGTGTAAGGGACCGTGTAGATCCCTGCAGCTGCTGAACTAGTGTGGGTTGCAGACACATCTGTAGTTTACTGATGCTGTTTTTTTAGTCAAGACTAAGCTTAGCAATGTCCAGGAAGCCCTTCTTTGCTGTTCTTGCACTTCTCATGTTCCTGCCACTCTTCCATGAGCCAGAGCTGGAGGGGTAGCTAGAGTCCTGCGTATTGGCTCAGGGCCCTTCCTGTATGAAATTTGGCATTGCTTTGAGACATAGAGTTACCTTCTTTCTCTAACCGGTGTTTCATTTATCACACAGCTGTTTCCGTGATATTTTGGGTCTGCTGCTTCACTAATACATCCTTCTGAAAATAGCATGAGGTTTGCCCTGATAATTCGTGACTTCCATGCCCAGACTCAAGCACTATGGGGGTCCTAGGAAGAAAGCTGTGTAGGCAAGACCAAAAGCAGCTGTATACTGTGAAATAATAACTGTCAGACAAAATACAGTATCGCAGCTAATAGATGTATTTTAAAAGTGGAAACATCTATGTTTAATTGCATTTAAAGTACGTCGTGAGAAACCACAGTTATACATTTTTATAACAAACCTTTACATCTGAAGTCAGAATTATACAAAAAAAAGTGCTCGTTATATATGGTCAAAATAACTGAGGCAAATTTTTGACAACATTATCTAAATATCAGCATGTGGCCCCTGTAAGCAACACTCTAAACTCAGGCAGAATAATGTCAGTGACAATCATTGTTTTTCCTTGGTTTATGCAAAAACAATAACCCAAAAACTGTTTTGTTTTTTTTTGTTTGTTTGTTTGTTGGCCTTTTTTTTTTTGCATAGCTTTAAATATTGCTGCACTCTCACCTCTGCATATTGCAAGCCCATATCCTTTCCGAGATAATTTCTTTAAAGTTCTGAATATTTTAAATCCAGTTCTCCTCAAATACATAATATATATTTTCTACCAATTATAAATACATAATTTTTTAAATCTGATTTCAATAACATGCATTTGTATAATTACTGTACAATCAAAATAGACATTGACTTTACACAGTGTGTATGCTTTTATGTCAGCAATATTGTTCAGACACACTGCTCAACAAATCAAGCAAATAGGGAAATAAAAAGGAAAAAAGGAAGAAGAAATAATCTCTGTGAGGAAACATAATCTCACAGTGATTACATTTAAAAAAAAAAAAAAAAGGAAAAATACTTATCAGAAAAAGAGAAAGGGTTTATTACTACATAGAAAATCCCCACAATAGTTGAAACACACTTTAGGAACTAATAAACATGTTAAATAGAATTGTGCCAATTACGCAGTGCCCAAGCATCTGCTTGCTCTTAATTAGATGGGGAGGTGAATGACCACTGTTTATTTTCATTTTCCTCATTAATTATGAAAAACTGCATTCAATTCATCTTGCATGGTGAGAGACTGGCTGCGCAGATGTAAGTCGTAAGGGAAGTGGCTCTCTGTAGGCAACCTGAACATCGAGCTCTGCCCAAGGGGACCCCTGGGTGGCACTGCACAGTAATGCATGCCGTAATTGTAATTTTTGCCATAGTCCAAGCTTTCTTCTTGCTTCAGGGAAAATATCCCATTATAGTTAATTGGGGGAGGACTTAAGGGACCTTCAAACTGTGGGCTGGCGCACTCCGGGGAAGTGCTTTCATAGAAGGACTCGTAAGCACTGCAGTAATTGTAAGGTTTCATGGACTTGGAGTTGTCTAGAGTCCCATGCCCTGGGGGGGTGCCAAGCTCTGGGCTGTGGTAGGGAGGATAGAAGGTGGAGTAGGGCGTGCGGGTATGATGGGTGCCTTCGCCCGCCTGGCCCATTAGGAAACTTCTGGCATTCAGCTGCAGGCATCCCGCCACCAAGTTTGTAGTCGGCTGGGACAGACCCTTGCACAAGTTTTGGACAAAGGTGAGCAGGTCAGGTCTCTTGCCAATTCGCAGGATTTCAGAAAGAGCCCAAATGTAGTTCTTGGCTAGTCTTAAAGTTTCTATTTTGGACAGTTTTTGTGTTTTAGAATAACAAGGGACCACTTTCCTTAAATTGTCCAGGGCATCGTTAAGGCCGTGCATGCGATTCCTCTCTCTGGCATTGGCTTCTTGTCGCCTGAATTTGATCCTTTCCATTCTTATCTTGCTTGTCTTTTTTTTCCGAAGGCCCCTTCGCCTAGGCAATCCATTCTCATCCTCCTCTTCCCTCTCTTCCTCTTCCTCCTCTTTTTCTGTGTCTTCTCCAGGAGATCTTTTAATATTCTTTCCTCGGAGCACGATCTGCTTTGAAAAGCTTTCCGGGTTCTTCATTTGCTTTTGGTCATCACTTTCTCTTGAAAACTTTCTACACATCTGGGATTCTGGCATTACAACAGACTCATCAAATGGTAGTGTTAACATGGTTCTATAATCTTAAGTTACCTGAAAGAATGCCAGTACAATATTTAAATATTTTCATTTTTAAAGTTTCCCGACTCACACACACAGCCTCATGCACCTTTCTTGTGTCCGCGTGTACGCTCTCTGTATATGAGTGTGTGTGTGCATATAAATGCACAATCTATATTTTTTTTGCATAAAATGCCAGTTCCAAATGCCCACTTTTTAAAACATAAAAGCTGTTGAGAATTCTAAAATCACTCAAAACATTGGACCTTGAAACTAAAAAGACATATTTCTCACAGATAAGTATAGAATAAATCAATGTTTAAAATATACAATTAGCTCCCTGCATATTTATTTTATTTTTAAACAACCCCTTCAAACCCTCACCATCATGGAATTCAAAGAAATGCAAAACATGATAAAGCAATACAGAAATTTCATTAATCCAAATTCCCCTGGGTGGAAAAATGAGCAGAGCAAGAGCAGTCTTAAAATTCAAAGTGCTATATGTCTATTACCTGAGAGTAAATATTTTTAAATCACTTTTTGACTTATATCTCAAAGTTGCAGTGTTTTTTTTCCCCCTCCATGTTTCTTCCTTTATGTATCAAGATATTAAACTCCAGTAAGTTACAGTGGGTGAGAAGAAAAAAAGAATGGAACCTCCCCCACGATCACTCAGCTAGTAAAATAATTAAAAACAAAGCAGTTTTTCTGATGTTTTGTATTAAAATCACATATTGCTTATTTCATATTAAGACAAAAATCAGAATTATCTAACCCTAAATGTATTGGGATTACACTTAGAAAATAAAATCCCCCTACCATTTTTTTTTTCCTTTTTCCAAGCAAAAATTCTAATTGATATTATCTGTTTAGCTAGAATCAACTTATTAGCTTTTTCTCTTTTCTCCTTTTTTTTTTTTTTTTTTTTTCTCTTCCCCATCAGGTGTGGGGTGTGTGGGGGGGGGGGAGGTGAAAAATTCCCTACACGCTATAGCAGTGTTTATGTTCTGCGAGGCTCAGATGTCTTCCTCCAGCTCTTAGCTGACAGGAGCGGTCTGTAGATTCTGACTGCAATCCTGCACATGTGCTCAGAATCCAGCCTGGAATGGAAAAAATAATTTCCTTTTCCCAATTACTTTGCTTTTGTTTGCAGTTTGGGAGCAGCAAAAGCTTGGATCCCATGATCTTCAAAGAGGCAAGCAAAGCAAATGCAGGGACTTTTTTTAATAGAAAAAAACTAAACAAAAACCCCGGTCAAAGACTAACTCTATCAGTATTGTCTACACACTTGCAATATTACATAAAAGCAATGAAAGTTTGCAATTGCATCAGAAGAATAAAATGTTAGGAGGAGTTATTAGACAGTAAATAGCATACATAAAATACAAGACAATGATACTGTATCTTTAAACACTTGCATGCACACCCAGCACCAACTGAAATATATCTTTATTTGTATTACCTTAGCTTTTTATTTCATTCAACAATCAGTTTTCATTTTTTGCCTTCCAAATCTTTTCAGTCTGAATGTCGCATCGTCTCCTGGAGTCTAGATCTGTGTATATCTGCACTATCTCATTGATCTCTAAAAAGTGACATTGATGCCAACTGCCAGAGCTGGTACCCATGCCATCTGCTAGTGACGTCACGGGGCAGAGAAAACCACGTGAGCCTTTCTCCTGGGACCTTCATTCTGCACTGATCATCTGGCATCTCTCTAAGTGGGTACCAGCATTCATGTATCAACACAGAAGGTTAGACTGATAGAAAAAAAAAAAAAAGAAAAAACCCAGAAAAAAAATTCTGCACCAGCATTTCACATACAGTAGGTGCATTTCCACTGTAGTTGCTTCTTTTTAGCAGTCTAGCTGAACGGATAGACATGCCAACATTTGGTGCTATCCCTGCCTACAGGTACAGCTGCCCTGTGGTTGTTAATACAGTATTGTTTGTATGAGAAATGCTGTCTTGTATTGATCTGAGTCCCTCCAGTGCACCTGGTACCCGGGGGCAAAAAAAGAAAAGGCAAGAAAAGGAAGGCAGAAATAGGGAAGTAATGCTGGTGCTATAACGTATAACGCGGTCACAAAAAGTGGTTTTTCTCTGATACTGCTGGAAGTGATTTTTGGGGTGTGGGGATTTTTTGCACGCTGCTTGTTGCCCCAGAGCACGGGATAATGGGAACAAACCTCTCGCTGTCTGTAAGAAATCCTCCCCTCACATCCCTTGGTGGTTATTGACATTGCCAAAAGAAGAGAAGCATTTCTGGAAAACTGAACATACAACACAAAGATTTAACGATGCTTTTTTCTCCGAAGTGTGTGCCGGGGCTGGCTGCTCCCTGTCCTGCTCTGGCACGTTGCAATGTGACTGGGGTGCACCTGCTCACAGGTGTAACTTTGGATGCTCAGAGGGTTTGCCCCTCTGCCAAATTTTCTCTGCCTGTCTGGCCTTTTTGTGAATGCTTCCTCAAAATCTCTTTAGAAACTGAGTTATTCCCTTTGGAAACCTGCTCTTCCTCCTCCTAAAACTCTCCCCTTGCTCTTCCATTTTCATCCCTGGCTGCTCCTTTCTTCATGCCCTTGTTTCTCCAGTCAGCTGCCTCTCCTGTACTCCCTGCTCTTCCCCCTTTAACCCTTTTGTCTCTTTTGACAGGCAAAACCACTGTCAAATGAAGCTGACAAAGACTCAGCTCAGCTTTGCCATGGAGCTTATGGCAAAGTCCACTTCACCTTGGTGTGTTTGGGGTTTTTTTCCTTGGTTGGCTTTTTTTTGTGTGGATGTTTTTGTTTGTTTGTTTGTTTTGTTTTGTTTTTTAAATTTAAGGAGTGGCAATATCAAGAGAGTTGCGGGGGGGAATGATGTGTCATCTTAGAAACATTTTTTTTAAATTTTGCTTTCATTATTATCATATATCACTGGGTTTTTGTGACTAAGTAATCTTTATTTTAAAATAGTGAGCAGTGGAATATGCTTTAGTATTAAAAGAATCCCTGGCAGAGCTGCTATTGTTATGGGTCCATGTCAGCATTTCCATTATGAATCCTGTTTTTGAAGGGTTTATATTTCATCTGCTTTAATTCACATATTGCCCAAGCTTGGCATTTATGTTCCCAGCCCTGATCCAAATATTTCTTTTTTTCCACAAAGTTTCATTTAAATCTGTTTGGACATTTTTTGATTAGAGAGGGGAATAAAAAAATAAGGCAGCAACAGCAGAAAAACACATCTGTGTGGGGAGAGTTGTTTTGTACATCTACATATATGTGCTCAATTATTTTAGTCTTTCATTAAAAAAAAAAATAAAATAGAGCCCTCACCCCAAACTTTGTGTTTTTTTTTTTTTTTTTTTTAAAATGTGGATCATACCATTCCATNTTTTTTTTTTTTTTTAAGAAGTGAGACATACCAGATCACTTTACAGAGACTGGGCCTTTTTTTTCCCAATTTTTATTTTTAAAGGAAAATGTATTTGAAGTGACAAAGATGTTTAAACTCAAAGAGCAACTGTCCAAAAGGAGGAAGTGCTGTACCGTTCATAACATTCGCTTCATTTTATCGCAAATATTGCAGTCTGCGTAACAGAGGAGAGGGTGGAATCCCATTATTCTCAATAGGAATTTATGCATTAAGATTTATACTGTGAAAGGTCCTGAGGGTTGTCAACCTTTTCAAGGATTTTTCATATACAGAGTATTATACAATGCATGATAATCTAAATATGAAAAGTCCTGAATAACCAAGCCCTGTTTCAACGCGTACTAAAAATACTATGAGAAATTGAAGAAAGCCTGACATTGTAGTGGTCCTGTGTTAAGGGAAGGACCAATAAAATTTTCAATTATATCACCCAGCCTCCAAAATACGCTTTTACAAAAATATTTTCTCCATAATTTTTTCTTATTGAAGTAGTTGGTTATTTTTTTAAACTACTCAAATGCATTTTTGAATGGCTTTCATACTGCTACTAAAAACCAAAATGTATTAACTTCTCTAGAAGGATTCCCTCTGTAACAGTAACATTATATTTTTGCAGATTCTTAATCCATCAGTTGACCTTTTTAATATTTTCAAATAAATAGTGGAGAAACAAAATAGCTGAGATATCAAGGTTTAAAAAGCCTCTACTGTGCATGCATAATAACTTTTCATAAGGATTTTACTACGCATTTTGTATTATGGATCCATGATATGCAAATGTGTACTGCTGTTAATATGCATTCACAGCATACCCGATAACTGCTGCTTTGCTGTCTACTGTGAATGCATGTTAAGAATAATACACAAAATACAGTAAAATGCACTCTATAGAATGGATGCACAGCACCAAATCTGTTACTGAATGCTTGTCACAATTTTTTTTTCCTGTGCCCAGACTGTATAGTTTTGAACTAAAAGTGAATTTATTTCAAATGCAATGTTATTATAATACATTTTACACAATCAAATGTTAATACATTCATTAAAATAATACTGAGTCATTAATAGATTCACTGAAACAATACTGATTTCAAAAGGCTGCAGAATCTCCATGGTGCATCAGGGGGACTGACCCAAAATGCACTTCAGTAATGGGATTCCTTCAAATAACTTCAGTATGTTGTCATCAGAGCCCCAGTGAATGTCTCTACTCTTTCTCTCTCTCTCTCTCTCTCTCTCTCTCTCTCTCTCTTTATTTCTTTTTTTTTAAACATTTTTTCATC
This sequence comes from Scytalopus superciliaris, assembly GCA_013400415.1. Classification (NCBI taxonomy): domain Eukaryota; kingdom Metazoa; phylum Chordata; class Aves; order Passeriformes; family Rhinocryptidae; genus Scytalopus; species Scytalopus superciliaris. The sequence goes on from VXBX01007478.1 coordinate 372,021, forward strand.
ATCCTCTCCCACCCTCTTCTAACTGGCCCATATCATCCTGTTTTGCTGAAACAGGAAAACCACATCACATTAAGGAACTAAGGAACTTCTTGGAGTGCGGTAGTTTTGGTTGTTGACTGGGAGCAACAGGACCTAATGGGCAGCAGGAAACCATTCAGAAGGGGAAGTTAGCTGAATCTTTTCCTTTTCATCTTTCAAATGTATGCACTGAACATCACTGCATCTTAGTCACAAGTGATGATCCTGTAATGCCAGACTCCTTCTTCCACTCATGATTTGATGTGAGTTTGCCTTCCTGCCATAGCACCCACAGCCCAAACACCTGGGTAGCTGCTGCCTTGAGAGCAAGACTGGGGGAAAATATATGTCTAGTTCATCCTAAATTGCCAAGTCAGAGTACAGAGGGCAAATAGATGGGTAACAGTGTGGAAAACAATGGCTCCAGTCTCCTGCTAAGTATAATCCTCAGGAGAAGGTGGAAATACCTGTTTGGCAGTTTTTTTTGTGTGTGGTTTTGGTTTTTGGTTGGTTGGTTAGGGCTCTGTTTGTTTTGGTGGGTTTTTGGGGTGTGTATGGTTTATTTATTTGGAGGGTTTTGCTTGCTTTTTTGTTTCAATTCTTTTTTGTTGTTTTGTTTTACAAAGAGGATGGTATCTTGGGCAGGGACTCTGCTCTGCAAACCCCAGTGAGTTTCAGACTAGTCGTAACTGGGACTTTCTGGTGAAGGTAGGACTGTCTCCCCACTAAAGGAGCTGCTGGGGAAAGAACCAGACTAATGTGCCATTTGCATGTTTCATGCCAGCTGCCTATCCTGTGTCAGCTAACACGCCATGGGACTGAAGTGATGGGTATCCCTCCCTTCCTGGGGAGACCCAGCCTTCTTCTGTCTTTCTGGGTCCCCAGTATGCTGCCATAGACCATGGAGCACTTTATGAGGGAAATTTGCCATTCCTATCAAGTTGACTAAGTCCTCTCCCAGCAGTGCCAAGATGATACACAACCTTCTCCCAGAAGAGATTAAAGAAGACACCAATAAGGACCCCTGGCTTCAGAGAAACAAACCACATTAGCTCAAGAAGATTTGGTAAAATATAAATGTGCTTTGCATTAAACCTTCTGTAATGAGGATGTACTTCTTGCTCTAATCAGACATCCTTAGTTTCATGTTTTGAATAGGCTGTTAGAGACAAATATGAAAGAGCTGTAAAGGGATTAGTTACTCTGTTTTAATGGGAGTCGCTTGAGTAAGATGAATTTAGAATCTGAAAATGGTCTCTAACACTAATTGCTTCTGGTTAATCAAAATTTAGTTTGTGACCAGAAATTGCTCTAAGATTTCTGAAGCATGTGACTAGAATGGGTCTAGTATGGGTCATTTAGATGTGACATACATTTGGCATAATTTTATTAATTTTGAGTTGCTCCTGGTTCACCTTAATACAAATAAGTTCAGAGATGGTGGAACCAAATAATCTTGAAATGGAAAACACATTTGGCTTCCTAAATTAATAAAATGTCTTCCACCTAGAAAAGTAAAGGCACAGCATAGATAAAAGGTGATATGTACCTTGTGGGAATATGGGATTTAAGGTACTTCTCTCCCTGGGGTAAAATATTCTAGTCAGACCAGTCACGTAGCTGTATCACTTCTTGAAACCACAGGGCATAAAGATCACTGCTATTGTTTTGTCATGTGAAACAGTCCTACAGCACATCTGAGAAACACTTTTTTTCATTCATACTTGGTGACTGGGGTTGTCACCCTCTCTGTTACCCTACCTTGAGGATGCTCTGAGACCAGTAAGTTCAGTAGCCTTTAGAAGGGACACTCGGCTATGGCACACAGCCCAGGACACCCAGCTGTGGCACACACCCCAACACTGCTGACCAGCATTCCCTCTTTAATGGCAATCTCTGTCACACAGCTAGTCCTCCTTTTCTGCCGATGCCTACAGTGATTCACAGGCATGCTTCCTCTGTGTTTCCATTTTGAGACTCTCTGTCCCCATCAAAGCCTGTTTTTGATGGGCCTTGCAGATAGTCCCTGCTAGCAGACATAGTGTGGGTGTGTGTGACCCCAAAAGAAGCCTACACTGCTCCCCCTACCCCAAGCAGACCCCAGGGGTATGATGTATGCTTTTTCTTCCATAAACCTCCTTGCAAATTCTCTGAAGCTAGTGGGCTGTTTTCCTCTCCCTGCTGCAAATTTCCCACAGCAAGAAGTGTCTGATGAGATATTCTCCCTAGATCACCTGTGTGGATGTTCCCAGTACTTTTTCCTCCCCTTCTGCAGCCTTCTCCCTGTGACAAGGTTATCCATGACCCACGGAGTGATGATGTGCTGTGTCCTATGTGGGTGAGGTCATGCCAGGGCAAAGCCCCTTCAGGAAGGGGTGGGAACTCTGAGCAGTGCTGATCCAGAAGAGCAGAGTGGCCTTACAGAAAACACACGCCACAGTGAGCAGTTTGCTTAGGACTATAAATCATATATATGATGCATTCTATGTGCATGCTATAAATTAAACGTGAGATGTTGAATTAGTTAGGACTTGACAGAAATGTAAAATACAACCTAAGAGTAACATTAGCTTCTGTTGAACAATTCCCTCCCAGAAAACTATAAGATAATTTGTAAGGGGAACTTTGTAAAAGTTCCTTGTGAACTTTATATGAAAGTCTGACACTTCCATTGTTTGCAGCAGACCTTTGAAACTCAGCAGGGAGGAAGCCCTCATGTTACAGAAGTGACTTTTCTTTACCCCCATGAAACCTCACAAGTTCAGGTAAGCTCCTCGAGATCATAATTTCCTTTCTCTTTATATGAATTCCTCAGCCAAATTTTATCAGCATGCTGAAATATGTGAACACTTAAGGAAAATAAATAAATAAAAATAAAACCACCTCCAAGCTTAGAAATAACAGTTCCTTTAAATGTATTTTGTAAGCACATTATTAAAGGTGAGTAGCTGACAGAAATAAATACCAGAGGTACAATTGCCTGTGAAACCTCCATTTTCTCTATGTACAAATATGCAGGTAAATTCATAACAGCACAACCCAGGTGAAGTTACTGTTTTAATGAAATAATATTAAATGTGGAGCAGGATGACTCAAGCTTATTGTAATGGAAATATGTGCTCCTTATGGTTTGGTTTTTATTATCTGAATTTATAACTCTCCTCGGACAGGGCTCTTTCTGAGATATTGGTCTGATGAAGATAAGTAAATTTTCACTCAAAAAAGCAGAAAAGCTGTGCAAACAGGCACCCCAACCTGCTAATGAACTATGGCTTCCCTGTGTTAAACTTTTGACTGCTCCTAGTATCTGTGATTGCCAAATAACATCTGCAACATGTGATAATGTGTGTACTTAAAAACCTTACTGGAGATCTTTCCTTATTGAAAAGAAAATAACTTGGGGTTAAAAGAGGAAAAGCAAAATAAATAAACCTAAGCTAGTGCCAGAATTAAATGTTTATAACACACTTATGAACCACGGAAATGCTACTTTTTAGGAGAAAAAGGGAGGCATAAGGATCTTACAGCACCAATCCTGATTCAAAATGCTCGATGCAAGTATTAAGAGTAACCAAGAGCCCAACGTCTGTTTGATAAACACTCCAGAAATTCCTTTTCAAAAGGAGATTAAATGAAGTGTACAGTCACTGAATCATCCAGTCTTCCTGTTACACAAAACTATATGCATCTTCAATGATTTGAGGAGAGTGGAAGATGGAGAGCAACATACTTTGGAGGATCTGGAGCATCCCATTTCACGTCAACACACAGATCTTGTCACAGCCGAGTGAGGAAGCTGGGTCCTTTGAGGTCTTTTACCCACAGGATCAATTTTCCCCTGACAGTCCTGAAGATTTGATGGTAGAACTTGACTGCAAATAGAACAGGATTGTATAAAACTGTTTTCTGGATTCAATCCCCAAGCTTCTGAGAAAGTGAAAGGCACAGCCAATTTCATCTCAGCTGTAAAATGATGCTGAATTCAGATACGGCTTTAATGATATTTTCCCCAAATCATTTTAGAAAACCAATTTTTTCAGTGATGAATGAACAATTCTATTACTTCTAGCTGCATATCTACTTTTAGAATAACAGGTGTTTCTCATCTTTATAAAACCCCATTTTGATGTGCTTTTCACCAAATTCGCTGGACAAGTGGACACACTGGTGTTGTAAGGTGTAAATTTCTTAGAGTCTAGCCTAAAATAGAGGAGAAATAAGATGAATTTGATGGTTCCCATCTATTCAAGCATATAACTGAAGAAATAGAGCTCAAGAGGGGATTTTGCTTACATCTACATAGATGTTTTTTATAAGATGCATAGACACCTTCTCAGAAACAGCATTGTCTAAACAATCAGTGAAGTTTGCAAAAATCAACACGAAGTTGTGATCTGCTGCAAAGAAGTGAGGTTTTCCTGTACTTAAGTACAAGATGAAGTAAACAGTAGCTTCTGTAATTACCATTTCTTATGTCTAAGTAAACTCCAAGGAGCTGTGTAAACCCTAGAGCTTGCCAGCTTCCTTGTCCACCAGTCATCATGAAAATAAGTGCTTCGTGCCCCAGACTGAACACAGGGTGTTTGTTTTGAAGGTAGCTACTATGCAAAGTAATCTCACCTTACAGGATGTGCAAAGCAAATTGAGTAATATGTTTTGGCAGCCTGGAGTTTTCATTTCAGTCCTTTGGCAGGCTGAAACTCCAAATAGTTTAAAACAACCATGGCCAGAATACACCTAGAAGTTTGGCAAAAAGCCTTTCTCTCTGGCCAATTTCCCTTTCCTAAGAAGGGAGAGTGGCTTGCTGAGCCCAAATCCTGCTTGTGTTTTCCCTCTGTTGTTCTAGTTGCTCTATTAGATTTCTATCTGGCTCGTGTGGCCTTACTGGCAGCCTGTCTCTTTAAGCTCTTGAAGTACTGGGGAAAGTTCATAAAGGCCATAGTTTGCAAAATGCTGAAACAGTCAGTGGTCAGCAGAAACAGCACTGAATATGCACATATTTTTGCAAGTTAGGAATCCTTTCTTTTTTCCCCCCATTGTATTGTCCATAGTGCCAGCCAGTATGTATCTGGTGTATTGGGCCTTATTTTGCTTTCTTTCTGGTCATCTTTAACTCAGTTTCTATTTTTGGAGAAACATTTCTTGCGGTTCAGTTCTTATTACTGCAGTGTCACCCGGAGAGGCAAAAAAAGCACTTTACAAAGTGCTCAAAGGCATGCATTTTGAAGAGTGTAGTGTAGTATGTTCAGAGCTTCATTTTTGTATTCAGGAATTTTATGCATGACTTAGATTGAAATTCCAAGTGCACTTTCTACCTAGAGAGACATGCTGGCTTCTGCATTCTGCATTTGGACCTGCAAGACATGTTGCTATGTAAAGCCATCTAGGTAAAATTTATCTCAAAAGGGTACTTTGCTATGAATTTTGAAGACAGCTGATGTCAGCAGATGGTAACTGGAGTAAGGTTTTGAACAGTGTGAATACAGGCAGTGCAGTAATGATGTGGCGAGGCAATGGAGGGAATGCACTCAGCCTTACAGCATGGGGGCAAATCCCGAGAGATTCAGAATTCCTGCACTATGGCTTGAAGGCTGGGTGTTGGAAGAGTGAAATCTCTGAGGCTCAGGTTGGTGGGGTTTGGAGTAAATATTGCTTTGCAGTCAATTTTTTATTAATTTGGTTCTTGTGGCACAAGCTAATATTAATGAGTTTCTTTGCAGAGACTCTGTGCAAATGCTCTTACTCCCTTAGAAACAGAAATCTTGATTATGAGGAAAATATTTGCAGTATGACCTTGTAGCATAAAGTGCCATAAAAAAACCCCAAAAACAACTAAAACCAGAAATTATTTTCTATCAGAAGACTGTGTATGTTTTTTGGCATAAAACTTTGAGTATTAAGTGCACTATAATGAAATTTTATTCTGAGAATAAGATATTTAGGAAAAGCAAGATGTTTAAGTCTTTTCAAAGAAATTCAAAAGGCTGCTTCTTTTGAAAATGACATGTAGTACATAAAACCAAACCCAGAAAATTTTATTTTTAATAATTGATATGAAACAAATATTTACTGAAAATTTTACATTGTAGAACACATTTCTTCTCTTTGCTTTTGTTTCATATTAAAAGGAAAGAAAATTTAGAAAAGTAATCTTTCTTCAAAAAAAGGAATGTCTCAGTTTGTCTAATGTGCTGAAACCCCCATAGCACCTAGGTTAAATCATTATTTCCAAAAGGCAAACCTCTTTCAGTCATGTATTGTGGATTTGCAGTTTTCACTTTTTAAATCCATTTCTCCATCATTTATACCCTATAATTCAGATAGCCTATTCTTCTTATTTAACTACCACGTCTAAATGTTTCTACATGCTCTCTAAATATGTATTTTTATTTTTTAATTATCAGCAATTCTCTGAAGTAACAGTTCAGCCTCCCTTATACCCTCAATTCCATTTTACCAAACACAACACGAAAAAGATAGCCTTTGTTAAAAAGTTTAATGTTCTTAATTAGTAGAATTGTCAGACTAATTAGGATACCAATTAGAATTGTCAGGGATATCGTTAATTTAGAAGTGCTGTGGTGGTCTAGTGTTAACTGCTATTAAAACTTACAGTTTGTGAAAGAGAGGGAACAAGGAGATGAATACACTCAAGCTCCCTCTCCTCCCATTTTAAATGTTAAGAGTCCATAATGTTCCGTGCTGTCAATGTGTACTTAGGGACTGTTTAATCCACGGAGACATTGATGAAAAGTCAATAACTCTTTATGCACAAAGGTAGCATTACGGCATAAAAACTATTAAAACGGTGAAATCCCACCAGTGGCTGGAAAAAAGAGCACCAAGAATGCTCTATCGGAGTTATGCAAGAGAAATCCACTTCCCTTGCTTTTACTTTCAGTACTTGTGAAAGTTACAATTCTTACAGCACGCTGCAAATAAATATCTTAGAGCGCTGTATGAACTGAAATGAAGTTTCGGTGCCTGCTGGTTCACTGAGTGTTTCATGGAGGCGCTCTCGCTCAAGTTCCTGTGGTGAGTCAAATGCACAGTGGCAAATACACTGAGACCTCAGCGACTTTCACTCTCTGCATCTAACACACACACACACACACACAAACACACACACACACACACACACACAAACACACACACACGCCCTTCCCATTGACCTCATTCTGGATTCTAAGTGATGAGACAATCATTGAGTGAAACAATCTCGCTTTTGAAACTCAAAGAGAAATAAGAGAACTTCTATTCAGACTACGTACTTAAAACATATGTTTCTGAGTGAAACCATAAGGGACCAGTTCCCAGAGGTGGATGCTGTGAATATTGCTGTGAATTCCACGCGCACTGCTACCACATGCACACAACCCAATTTATTTCTGCAAGTGATTATATCTGTAAGTGATTAGGAGAAAGGGGTTCTCAGGCAGCTAGAGAAGCACATGAGAGCCTGGTGTGTCCAAGTCCCAAGTACAAACATAATGTTTTTTTTTTTCCTAAGCACAAATGTATTTTCCACTTTTATGTTTTTCCTAGCTGAGCTGATTGCCTTCTCAAATATCCTACTGGTGAGAGATTGAGGCAAGAGTAATGCTGCTGGTGGCTATTATTCTGGGGCAATGGTGGTGTGAGCTAGACTGAGGGTAGGGCAGAAAAATAAAAGGTCAGTGTCACTGCTGCCTATGGCATAAAGAACACAGAATAAACATTTTGCTGCTTCTTTTCAGCCCACCCTAGCTCAAGTATTTCTCTATTTACAGTACAGCTAGTTCACAGTCTGATAAAATCCATCCAGACCCCCGTGTTTTCTCTTCTATTCCAGAGAAACAGAATAATTCATTTTCATGTAAGTCAGATGTTTAAATTATAGTGTATGGTCAAAAAAACTTTGTGTTGGTAAAATCTTGTATGCTAATACTTTTTTCATCTCTGTTTATGTCAAGCTAAAGTCAAATATGGCAAATGTGTCTTTGCTCTTGCAGAAGAAAAGGTACGATTTACATGCTTTGTATAGGAAACGTGATTTGAGGATCACCTACAAACTTAACCTTCATAGTTTCTATTGTGTTACTGCACAAAGATAAATTTGATCCTAGATAAGTAAAATACTTAAAAAGAAAAATAATTAAGGTACGGTAAAATAAAGTAACTGATGGAAAAAATTATTTGACTAAAAGAAAGTATTTTCTTTCAGTTTTTCAGTAAGTAAGCTAGGTAGGAAATGTTAAAGAACTACATACAAACCTATTTTGCTCTCTGTCCTTTAAAATAGAGGCTAATTCAAAGATAAATTAAAAGAGGAACTGAAAATTAGTAATTAATTACCGACAGAAATACCCCAAACCCTTTCTCCCAAAGTATACTTTTATGAGCCTGTAAGAATCCTTCCAAAACACTAGCTAATTAATTTTTTTTTAGGGCTTTTCATGGACCATGGGTCTTATTTATATATTTATTTCTTTATTTGTCAGCTCAGTTCAAGACCTTGTTTTTGAGATGCCTAAACACAACTGGCAATGTGGTTGAACCAACATGAGGCCATTAGGACTTTTAAAATCCCATCAAAAGTTCACTCTAAATCTGTCAGTCCTCTTTTCAATGAGATGTTTTCCAATTAGGGAATGAAAAGAGATTCCTGTAATTTTAGAACCTTGCAACCTTCGTGCTCTCAGCCACTTACTTCACACCATGGCTTCGGGTCTTTGCCACCTAATCTTACAGAGCCCAATTTTATTATTATTATTTTCATTTTGTCGAGGCAGACATATCCATCCAGAGTTATTCTAGGAATAACAGTGCGGGTAGATGCTTTTCACTGAGCTCAGGTCCAGGGGGATTTTGCTTGGCACCAGCACCACGTTGGATGGGCAATGAAAAACAACCTTGCATGTACAAGTGAAGCTTGGCAAGGACTCACGTAGCCCCAGTTTACTACTCAGTACCTGCCAGACTGAAAGAGAACTGTCTAGCTTGCTTTCAGAGCATGAAAAGAGGAGGCAACACTTTCTCCTGGGGTGTCTAAACTAAGTTCAGTGAATCACTTTTTGCTACTTTCCACTAACTCTGTGTGCATCTAAGACAACCTGCTTAGAACAGACAGGTTTTTGGTGGCTGATGTTAGATAAATTGAATTCCACTGTAAGTCTTTGCAGGATCAGGACTAGAGCTAGTTGGAGAATCTCTGCCAGAACAATTTCCTCATGGTAAAGCTGTTCTCACAAATCAAAATTCTCTTGGTCATGTTTCATCATTAATGAAATCTATTGACTATCTTCTGAGAAATTCAAAACCATTCCTTTGTGGGGTCAATAATCCCAACAGGAACAATCTGTTCACTGAGCTGTTTCAAGCTGTGTATTTCTCTAGTCTTTTAAACACCAGTGTGTCCTGTCCTGGGAGGCACATTGGTCCATTGGAGCTGTGGTGTGGGCCCCGATTCTTTTCCATGGCTTTTCTTCTGTGGCTGTAACACATTTTCTAGGGCACAGTGCAACCTTGCCTCTGAACGACCACCCCTCTGTAGCACAATGTGACGAAAACAGACATGGAAATTTTGTGATAACTCACTGGAAGAATTATCCAAATTTTCCTCTTTAACTATTTCAAGGTATCTTGGAGCCTCAACTTCATTTTAACCTGTTAAATTGCAGGCTCAGTGTTTCTGCCTAGGGCAGTATAATGAATCATCCCCCAAGAAACTGAGCAAAGAAATTTGAAATACAGCAGAAGAGAGGAAGTCAGGCCTTTTTATGTCCAGTAGGGTGATGGTGGTTTAGTTCTACTTTTCTGACCTGCACTGGTGGAGGTCCCTGTCCCTGAAGCACTGCTATTTCCCCTATCACTGTTTTTTTTTTTTTGCTTAGGTGGCTTGCATTTACCATATTTACTTACTCTACTCTTTTCCTTTAGGGCTTCTCTTTGCTCCAGCAGTCGTCTGTTCTGTATTTTTTCCCCAGTGATTTTATACGCAATCTTTATTTTAATCTAGACTGATAGTTGTCCTCTTGTCCAATGTAAATGCAATTGTTTCTAAAGAGATAAACAATATTAATGAATTTGTTTGCTGCAAAAGTCCTTGTGTATTATGCCACCCTTATTGCTTTATCACTTGAGTGATCAAGTTTTCCGTATCCTTTTTTTTTTTTTTCATTCCCTTTTTATTATAGTCTTATAAAGAATTAGGAAAGAGACTAAGTGAAATTCCAAGAGCCATTTATACCCGTAAGAGGAAGGACCATATAGGGATACAGTCTACAGCTGAGAACATAGTAATTTTTGCTGTTTGGATCTATGATTGTTCTTATCTCTTATTTATTTTCCGGCAGTAGCCTTTGATGAAGAAAGACCCTTAAAGTCTGTACATGAAGGTTAAAAAGAGATTACCCTTGTTAAATCTCACCCTGTTGTCTAACATTTGCTGAATTCTGTGATCCCTGAAGCATGACCCGAAAGAGTTACTGTAATTAATTATGGTAACTCAGATATGCATATCAATTCCTTTTTTGCAAACATACGTTTTGGAAATCCACTTCTTGTGGCAGGGAGCTCTCTAGTCTAAGTATACACTGAGCACAGCCCATTTAGGGTATTTAATTTTGGAATTTTTTTTCTGTTTAAAACTCTTAATGAGTATGAGCAAATCAGTCACATCTCAGCTCTAGCAAAACAGAGATGTTTTAGCTGTCCTTTCATTTTCTCTTCCATTACTGAGCCTTTTATTCCTCGATTTGCAATGAATAGGATTGTTCAGAACCCATCACAGTCCTTGATGAATTTCTGGCAACCGTTGCTGTATTGCCATAAGGCTTCCTAGTTCTGTGCCCTTCCTCCAGACATTACTGAGTCAGTGCACAACTGAGGACAAGGATGTAAATAAGCTCAGCAGTGTGGTACATGTTCTGTTGTACTGAGGCCACCCATCCTTCCCTCAGCAAGGGAAGGAGGGTGATCTTTAGCCCTTAAAGAAAAGGATGCTGGAAAGCTGTGCCTGAGCACTGTGCCTGTGGAAAGCATTCACCTGAAAGCAGCAGAGTGACTGCAGGCAGGTGAGGTTCTCCTCCAGGGCAAGCCTAAGGAAAAGGAGCATCGTGGTAATTCTTGTTCATGCTTCCATCATGTTAATTTTTTAAAAAACAGAATACTAATAAATAATTAAAAGTATATATCAAAATGCTAACAGAACTCAAGAGTAAGTACACTGGTTTGCTTGCCAACAAAAAAACAAAAGTGAAAATGTTAACATGTGAATGATGCTTTCTGTATGAAGAGGTGCCATGTTCCAAGCATAAGTGCAAACTAAAATCCCATTTGTGTGAATAGCTAATTACAAGGGTGAAAACACTGTCAATCTTAACACTCATCTGGGTTTCATCTTGGATACCAAATGGGTCTTGCTGTTCTATATGTTAAGAAAAGTCTTAATTTCACAGCCCTGACAAGAGAATGAATAACAGCCAGAAGTAACTGAAAGGGCATAAACATAGACTATCATGATAGAATTTTTATTAGCATCACTTTTTTTTTCTGACTGTATGTAAGTATTCTGAACACAATCAAGAAAAAAGACAAAGAAAAAAAGATAATTTTGTTTACACCTACTGCAATTCCCAAAATACACATGTTCCTGTTGAAGCTTTCTAATCGAAGCTAATCCATCAAAGGATCTATTGGCTTTGTCAAATGTCTTAAGTTATATCTCATGTCCCAGTGCAATTACATTTTAAATGTAATTCTTTAAATCACTCTACAGACAATCAGAACAAAGTTCCATGGATAGTCTCATATCTATCCATTATTTAAAAGGCACCTGTTGAGTTTTGTTTAAATCTTTACATATCAATCTGTGAAACCTTGTAGGGCTTGAAAAAACCCCACCAACAAGCAAAACCAAACCAAACCCAAACAAAACACACACTCCCCAACCCCCTTCCCCCCAAAACCCCCAAAACAACAACTACAAAAAGCAGAAACTGTTTTGTTCTTTAAATATCGGGCAAAGCTCTCAGCACATGGGGAGGCCTGCACTGTCTAAAAAATTATTTGGATCCCATGTGACTCCAGGATCCTGCAAACCTAGAAAGATCAAAGGTTTGATTTTAAATAAATATTTTAATTTGCGTGGTGTTAAATGGCATAGCCATTGGTGCATATTAATATTTCAATCAAAAATGGCAACTTCTTGAAAATGAAATTTTATATTTGGGTGTTCCATAAACTGCTCCTTCTGTTTAAGTTGTTATATTTTTTTTTATTTTTATTTTTAATTTTCCTTTGTTTCCCAGAGCTTGACTCACAGGACTTCAGGTTATCAGTTTAACAATATTTTATTCCAGTGTTTGGATAGGAAAGCAAACTATTAAGAAAGAAGTATCCCAGGGTTTCAAAGTATGAGAAAAATATACAGCTCAACTTGTAGTTAAACATAGAATGATAGAGGCCCTTGCAATTTAATTAGCTGTAAATATAACTTATTATTTCAATTTAAACCAAACAATTTAAAACATAAAGCAAAACATTTGCTAATGTTTTTTCTTCTTTATTTTTTTTGTCAGTTGTGGAAGACTTTTTACATGTGAGATGTCTGAATCTCTGAGATATTAGAAGCGTTATGTTGACTTTTGTTACGTCTTTGACTGGTTTCCAGACTATCTCCGTAAGGCAGATTAACTCAAGATACATTCAAATTCTCGAGAAAATGCTCTGCAGATGTTTCACATTTATAGAAACAATGGTATATATTAATGAAAAGTCAGCAAGTGGAGGATGAAGAAACCTGAGAGTTGTGGGAAAATTCTAGTTAGCCTGAATTTGTGTGAGATAAGAGGGTGCACTTCGCTTAATGCCTTTCTAAACCTCTTAGGAGAGTCGTTGCCTCCTAGGATGCCTGTGATGACCTACACACCAAGCATTGCTTCATGTGTTGAGGGGACTCAGCAACTCTTTTTTCACAGCCAGGTGATGTTGGGTCTATTATGCTATGGAAATGTTTGTGGGGGTTTTTTTCCTGTCTTAGAAAAAGGAAGATAAGCCTGTCACTTGGCACGTTGACTATCACACCCTGACAGGCTTTGGTACCTAAGTCTTCATGAGTGTGATGCCCTGCATGCCATTGCTGCAGCATCAAGTCAGTATGGGGAACTTGCTGCACCTTCCAGATGTTTTTGTGCAGAAGGAAGACCACAGATCCCCCAAGACTGGACAAAACACTGGTGGAGGGGGGAGTGGAATGACTCTCTCTATTCCTAGGGTGTGTTCAGAGGTGAAGATTGCAAGGCAGAGATGGTGCCAGATGGGGAATTAAAAGTTCCCTGTTGAAATAGATCAGAGGCAAAGCAAAATTCAAGACTAGGGAAGGGCTCTTCAAGCAGTTTCTTCTTCAACTACTTTTCATTTTCCCTGAACAACCAATGCAAATGTGAACTAAAGTGTACCTGGTTACCATTTTAACAAATCCAGCTTCCTGGGATTGGAGTGCAAGCCTTAGCAGACAGTTCAGGTAGCACAAAGTGAATGTCTTTCTCCAGATTATCTTTCATGTATGTATAAGCAGCATTTGCTGCAAAATGTGTCATCTATGGAGCTCAAAGTCACAGCCTACAGCACAGGAAACTAGCTTTTCCTGGAGCTCATAATGTGATAATTAAATTGCTAACAGACACCTTAGTGATGGCATTTGCTAGAGATTTGAAAGACTTCTTACAATCATACCTTTCTGTAGGGAACCCATCAGTAGAGTAGAGCTATCAGAATCAGTGTTTTTTTAATATATTTTCTTCAATGAGTACATTAAATTTTTATGTGGAGTGAAATGGGACAGGACGTGTTTCCTTTCCACTGCACAATGATTTATTACCCCAAAAAGACCGCAGAACTAATTAGCAGAGTAATTAATTAATATAAATTTGCATATTTGCATTTGCAATTAGTGCAGCCGACTGATTAGTCTGAAAATGGGAAGTTTGTCTCATTAGATGTTAGTGTCTGCTGGACCGGAAAGCGGCTGCCAGATGAGGCGAAAAAGCATGGAATAAGCAAGACTGAATGCGGGCACGCGCACAGGCTCCTCGTGCCTTTTGTTAGCAGAGCCGAGTGCAACTGTGTGGTCTAAGATACTAAGACTGCTGGCTTTAGTTTTTTCATTTTCTTTTTTCTTTTCCTTTTTGATCACTTTNTTTGGCTGTTTATCCCATTAATTTACTTCCTGCAATGAGTCACTGCAACCCATTGCTGGTTCTGAACTGCCAGATTTTTCAGGGAGGGCAGCTGCTGCAGATCTCCTGATTTAGGTGCTGAAGGGAAGCTGTAAGGAGCCTCCTTGCTGTGTGATTGATGGGACAGGGATATTTGGGATATTTCCCATCTTACTTGTTACATCCTCTAATCAATTGCTGATGCTGAGAGGTCAAACTCAGTGGAGCCCATAAAAGCCCAGGATAAGTGATTAGCTTTCTGGGTCGCTGTGCTCTTGTCTTTTCCTCCTTGGACACCCTTGTGGATATGGCTCTTTGTACACATCTAAACAGTCCTTCTGCTCTGCATACCTGAACTTGGTATGACTGGACAGCTGTTGTCCAAGGTTTTGGTGAGGTCTAAGAGAACATTGAAGAGGATGTGTCTGCCTGTCAGGTAATACCACATGCCAAAATATATGTAGGCTGATTAACTGTGCTCCTCTCAGGGTGTCAGAGCAGAGCTAGTTTCCATGTGGGTGAGTGGAGGAAGTCCTGGTAGCTCTTTGGGGGTACTTTACCTTGCTCTCTCCTCTACAGCTGGAAGAAATCTTCAGTCTTCCCTCAGTGAGACTGATTGTCTCCTCTTCAAGATTACTGAGACTGGGAATGGGGAAGACCAGAAACTAGCCTCAAAACTGCTCACTGGGTCCTTGTTCAAAAGCTTTGGTCAGATTTCAGCCTTTTGGTGCCACTTTGACATTTGTGTGGGCATTGCGAAAGATTGAAATGCATATTGTCCACCACAGTGGAGTTCAAGACTTGTAGCAGTTTTCCCTATTTTCCCTGCTGCCTCATAGCAAGTCTCTTAATTTCTTTCTTAATTTTTTCTTTTTTCTACTAAGTTTAAAAATGTAACTACAACTGCTATAGCTATGGTATAGCTGCAGTTATACTTTCAATAAAGTATATTTCTATACTGTTCCAGGAATGAGCTTAAGCTACTGTACACTTTACCGATACAAAATGTGTCCCTCTCTGGTATACCTTCATTATTTTTTAAAATCTAAGTGCAAACTGGACCTATGTCAACAAAAATGTCTGAAGATAAAAGTTTCATGGTCATTCTTTAATAAGAATATTTTTTAAAAAGTCTGTCGTACTTAATTGCATAATAAACAATTAGGAGAAACTATGAGCAAAAATAAAACTTGTCCTGCATGAATATAATCTCAGGCCAAAATCAAACAATTTGTAGAACCAAATAATCAAACTGGCCTTCACCAAAATAATTATTGTGCTTGAAACATAACCAGATTTTCAGACACATTCAAGACCTATAGAGGCAAATTCTTTTCTACTGCTGCTTTCAATGTCCCGTTCCCATTGAGTTCTCTATCTGTACCCTTTAGAATCTTTAAAAATCTAGCCCAGGTGAGAGTCCCTTTGGCCATGGATGCCTGTCTGTATACAAGGCAGCCCTGGCCTGGGACTGCAGTGCTCTGTTGTGGAGCCAATCACGCTCACAGAGTACCCAAACTTTTGTAGGCAGGCGTGTTGCTGGGATTCAGCACCACATGCACGCGGCGTCCCCCTGGCAGGCTAGGATTGCTTGCTACCCCGTCAGCCTGGAGTGCGGGCAGATGCAGCTCTACATGTCTTCAAGCTCCCAAGTCTCTGAGCTGGCCTTTGTTTTAATTTAGAGGCAGCTGTGAATTTGCTTTTGAGCCTGGATTGAAGCGTTATCTTCCTTTATTTGCAGCTTTGTGTTCAGACACTGTTTCCAGTTCTGACCGTCAAAACTGTGCTAAAAGAAAATAACACTCTGGCCCTTTAGGGAGGTTATTTACACCCTCCTCCAAAATGCTGACTCAACAGCTGAAAAGCTTTTCACCTTCTTCCTAAATTCCCCCATGCAAAATAGCAAAACACTCTGTTTTTATGTGGTACAAATGTTTCATTTCACCTCTATTAAAGAGTTGCATTTTGATAAGGCTGTTTGAGTTCAACCACAAAGTAAATCATCTTCCAGAAGCATGATGCATAAGCAAGTGGAAAAGTACAGGGTGTACAGTGTCTGCAGTAGGAGAGCACCCCCAAAGAGACTCAAGTAGCAGCCGTGACACAGCACTCTTCTTGGCTGCAGTACATTACAAAGAGGAGGATAACAATGCACTGAGCTTCCCAGGCCTAATTAGCTGCAGAGGGCCAAAGGAAAAAATGTTCAGTTTTGAATAAACTGATAACTGGGGGAAAAGTGATTTGTATTCTTGAGACACGAGATGGGCAAAAGCCAGCTTCCATTTGGACTCTAACATTGTCTGCATCAGTAGGACTAATGAAATATGGAGGTCTTCCCCCCAGTTGTTGGAGAAATACAGATTGAATATAGATGCAAAGGGAAAGAAATCTCTCTTTCTACGGGTTTGACATGCTGGCAAGTCAGTCTTGAGACATAAAATAGTTTCACTTCATGAAAAAGTTTACACTTGTGCAATCTATTTCATAGCAGAGGCAAGCAAAACAGAATTTTTCTAACAGCTAGGATTTTTTGTGCCCACAAACATGGCAAAACTGGAAACTGCATAAAAAAATCACCTCCCAAAGTTCTGGTACTGACAGCTCAGGTATTTCAGCAGTTGCTTCCATGAGTGAGGTGCAGATGAGGTAAAGAAATCTCAGTGTCCGACAAAAGAGTATGATTTAAAGTAGCCAAACTTCTAAAATAGGTACAAAGAGGAAGAAAATGACAGTCTGGATACTTACGAATCACTGCAAGAAAAATGTTTCAACTTAATGTTTCAGGAAGGCTACAAGCTCCCTATGTTATAGGCTCTAAATTATCAGGATCTTGCAGCATATTCTGAATATAACCTGCCCATCCTGGGCGAGGTAAGTGAGACTGCAAGAAGAGATGAGCAACTATAACATTTGGTAGGAAACACCTGCTGGCCTGTTATCAGCACACAAGATCTCCTGGGAAAAGGGTGCTCAATGCGTGACTGTTGATGGGAGGTGAAAACATACATGATGATGGCAAGAGGGAATACCACTGTTCAGACAAAATTCAAGAAGCATAAACTAAACCTGGATCATAGCAGAATGTAAATCATTGCATGGCAAACGAAGGACTTCAGGCACCACAAATGAAGCGAATACCATAAAACAGCCTCCCCTAAGAAATTGAAAGCCATTGGCTGGGTGACGACTTACCAATTAACGCTGGATACCAAGAGCAGAAGTCATCACAGGGCCTCCATAACAACTAGGATGGGGCAGCAATCTGAAACATGAAGGATGCAGTAGTCTTGGGAAAGAAATAAAATACTTCATGAAAACAAGGGAAGACTCATTACAACGAAGTGTTAAAGAAGCAGCAGTTGCACAGCACTAGTGCAATAAGCAGCTCACAGTGAAAGGACTCAAAGTACATATGTCAACACAACAAAATTATATTCAGATGGAAAAAAAATGATTATTGTTGTTTTCCCTGGGTGCCAGGAGATTAAACACCTCATATGTAGCTGTGCTCTTACCACTGAAACAGACCACAGGCCCTCAGAGTACATTCATGACAAACCCCTAATATCTGCATGACCAAGACTTCATTACATCACTTCTAAGATGTGAAAGTGCTTCTTGAAAAGCACACTACAAGCCTTTTAGGAACAACTCCTTGAGGAGATTTTTCTTGACTGCAGTTGTGTTGGGCAGCATGTTGCAAAGTGGAAGGAAGAATTAAAAGAGCAGGTGTGTGTTGTGTAACAGCACTTACCAGGAAAGAAATAGAAAGTGATGATGTAATCAGTCATTTGAAAGAAGGACTTTGATATATCAAGAGGGTCTGTACAAGAGTGAGTTCCCTTTGTTTTGGAGAGAAAACAAAGTGAATTGTGAAAAGTGTAGCAGGTTGAATCCAAAGAATCTGTAGTGAGAGCTAGAAAAATTATTCCCAGCAGACAGATATATGATTTGGAGATCCATCCTCCCATTTAGACATTTGTCCACTGAGATCCACATCATAACACAAATTTCTGGACTTGCTCCACACGGCAGGGTCATTAGTGCAGGGAGCCTTTGAGCATGTGAGGTGCACGTAGAAAAGTGAGGCAGCAGCTGACTCAGAGGAAAAATAGTGAGTGATAACACTGCAATTCTTTTGGAGGCCATTTCACAAAATGGAAAGCCATTAGACAACATATTATCACCAAAGTAATCCCAGAAAGCAGAGAAGAAATTTTCCCTGAAGACTCTTAGAGATTTTGGAGGAAGAGTGTCTGATATACCAACAACCATTACAGGGGTGGCTAACCCCAGGTGACTGAAGAGGAGCCAGATAATTTCCTCACACAGCTGAGTGACTTTACATACCTGATGAGGTTTAGCCTTGACTCCAGCCATAAAGGTGTTGCCCATTTCATGGCCTAGTGCTGGAAACCTCAGCAAATTATACAACTTCCTTGCTGGTGGAGGGAGGAGAAAATCCTCCTATGACTAAAAGGCTGTGAGGTGGAAGAAAACCTCCTTTCTGATACAGGAAAACCCTACTGCACAGTATTAGGTAGACAGTGTAGTTGCCCAGGTGAAATGCAAAATATTCTATTAGGAAAAGTAGTTATCAAAGTGAAGCTGCAGGTTCAAGGGAGTTGCTAACAATAAGGCAAATGCTTCTGATAATGAAAACTCAGGCTGCAATGCAGAAACTGCAAGTGAGATTTTAGCAGCAATCACAAAAACCTCAGCAAGAAAAGGAAAGAGAGAACATAATCTGTAATCATGATCAGTCAACAAGACTTCTAAGTGTATATTCTACCACCCAGCTTCCTGCAACTGCCAAAATNAGAGAGAACATAATCTGTAATCATGATCAGTCAACAAGACTTCTAAGTGTATATTCTACCACCCAGCTTCCTGCAACTGCCAAAATATAGATTCATCTTCCAAGGTACCATCTACAGTCAGTGAAGAGAAACTTTTGTAGGCAGCAGTTCTGGGCACTTGCAGCAGGGTCCTAGACTATGCCTTTTTCTGACAGTGCCTGCTTCCAGTTGCTGACCATGGAGACATCTGGGAGTTCTGCTCTGCGGTGAGTACTCTGTAGAAAACTGCCTTGTGGCAGCTATTGTGACAAGTCTTTGCAAAGACACAGTTGTGTCTTTGCATTCAGAAAGTAAAACTTGCATCAGATGCTGGAGGAATTTCCAGCTCAAACTGATCTGAAGTAGCAATGCCACAAAACTTCCTTGACCTCTTGACAGAGAATACTTTATGTCTATGTCCAGTGTATAGTGTATAGTCCACCTTTAACTGAGGGGCAGGCTCCTTGCATGTGGGTGCCTAGCTGGGTTGAAGAGAGCAAGGGCTCTGTGTGTAAAATGGCTTATTAAACCCGGGCTTCTTTTTTCTTCTGTCTCATATAAAATCTTCATACCTGGGAATGGCATGAACTCAGGCAACATCAGGGACACAAAAAGGGCAAAGCTGAAATTACATTAATTGGTGGCCACTCCACAGCATCCTGCAGAAAACCCTGTTATTGTGAAGTCAAGATAGAGTGCTCTGTAGGTCCTGGCAGCTTTCTCAGTCTGAGCACTTCCAAAGAGATTCATTAAAAGGTCTTATTTACACAAACAAGTGGTTTACTCACCCTGTGGAGAAGCCTTCCAATGGCAAGCTTTATGGAGAGATTGAGGGAAAGCTAGCTAAAGATTAAGATTGCAAGATTGAGCCTTTGACCGAAGAGAAGGCTACACAGAGTTCACCAGCAACAGCAGACTTAACCAGGGAGCTTCCAGCAAAGGGAAAATTTTCTTTCAACCACAGCACCAGAAGGTATTTGAATGCCAAGACAGCTCCCAGAGAAGCGCATGAAAAGCCAAGGCGCATGTGTTTCATTTGCAGCTCTTGCACGACCAAATTCCACCTTTCATTCTTGTAAATAGGTCTTGTTCTCAAGCATGTGCATTAGAGCCTTGCAGTTTCCTTTCTGACCCATCATCTGCAGATGAGACAGTGGAAAGGAGAGACCATAACAAAATAGAGAGAGGAGGTTGTCTTTCGAGGAGCTCAGGCTGAGATAAGCTTTTTCTCCGTGTCCTGTCAACTTGTCTTAATGTGCCTGGCATAGTTGAGTGTGCCATCCTATGCATGGGTGGCTTGTGCAGGGGATAAAAAGCTTGAGGGCTACAGAAATACTTGTAGTGGCACTAAGAGGCTTAATAACATAAGGTTTGCAACTTCATCCAAATCATACTGTAGGTTTGACAAAAGGGTTTCAGAAAACCAGCTGTTGGTCTTTTGGCATCCTATGGGAACTGAGTTCCCAGTTAGTGAAAGATCTGGCCAAACAACAAGGTAATTGTGGCTACCATGAACTTTGAAGATCAATTTTGGTGGTTGCTTCATCACAGATGTTTTGATCAGTACAAGAACGGAGGTTAAACTGTCTTCTTTTTGATGATGCTATGAGTGAAAAAAGCTTAGCACTGGTTTAAATGGGAAAGTGTATGCAACATGAACCTCCATACAGCATTTCTGGTGGTTAAACATTTGACTTTAAGCCCTCAGAACCTGCCACTCTGGCCTCTTGTGAGAGTCAAGAGATATAAGGCCAAGTATGGTTGAACACATATCTTTCCTTCAGCTCTGCAGGTCTTATTTCCTGTGTTACACATGATTAAAGCAGCAGTTCCAGACAGTGCATCATTAGAAATGATGCTGTGTCTTAACATAAACATCTAATTTCAATGATTATATAAAGAGGGTTTGAAAGACATACAGTATATCTTTCCTTCATGCCTCTTTCTTCAAAGAGAGAAGAGAAGGGCTGAGGAATCGTTATATCCCACTGGCAAAATAAATTAGCAAGTCTTCCATTACTCTGTCTCCTATGTGTACCCCTGTAGAGGCTGCAAATACTCACAGTTAACAGTTACTGTGCTGTGAAAGGAAAATAATTTAATTTAAAATGGCACAATTTGGAACATAGTGCAGCTACCCTACCTGAATGTTGTGTTAAGAAGGATGAACCAAGGTTCGCAGACACCTCACACCATCCAAATTGCAGTTGTGCCTGCAGTTCTATTGCTGAAGTTTGTTTTTCACATGGTAATCTGTACAGTCAAAACTAGGGAACTGTTTTGCAAATGCTTGAATTGGCCTAAACCTTGGCAATCCAAGTCTCAGTATGATAGCAAGAGCTAGATGGGATAAGGATATTTTCATAAAGAGGATGAGATATGTCAGAGAGACAGCAGCATCTCATTCCCCAGCTCCCATTGTCCCATGCTGGGATGTGATGGTGGTATGAGGTCTGAGTGTGAGAAAAGTCCATGTTGTTGGTTATTGAATACCACAAGTCTCTAAATAGTTTAGTTTCAAATGCTACTTTATAAAATACTTGTTTGCAAAATCATTTTGGGAAATTTCCTTTCTATCCTGCTCCAGCTCTTCGCTCTAGTAGTACTATCTTTTAATTTATGTAAAATAGTTCTTTTAAAAGGAAATTTAAAAAGTAGTCTTGAATATAAGCACAAGAGTATTGCCACAGTGGAGAGACTGTAGCCTTTGACAGGGAAGCAGCAGTAATGGGAGTGACAAGAACAAGATGAATGTGTCTTTGCAAACAAGCTGTCTAAACAGCTATTTGTGGGTAAAAATGGTTGTTGGTGAGAAAGGAAGTAATACTTTGTAGATAAGGAAATTAGCTATTTGTGGGTAAAGAATAAAAATAGCTGTTCAATACTAACATGCTGAAGAACAATGAGCAAAGGAGAAGTTGTTTAAGAATAAAATAGCTGTTTTGACTAAAAGATTGAATAATAACTTGCAGAAGAATAATGAGACAAGAAAATAGCTGTTTAAGAATAGTATGTAATAGTCATTTTTGGGAAGTCTGTACCCTCTGAGTACTTTACCCAATGAGGAAAGGAAGAGGGCATTATATGGCTGCAAAAAACTAGGATAAAATGAGGCTGCATCCTCCAGTTATTTGACAGGTTTTCACCAGTGAGCTCTCCCTTTGTTAAGGAATAAGATTACTGTGGCAAAACTCCTCTGTCTCCTTTGTGGACACTGACCTCTGCCAACACAAATTTTCCTCCCAGGAGGTTCTTGGGAGAGTACAGAAAAACTCTTCTTGAGACAGGTCTGAGAGAGAAGGAGTCATAGCATGGACCTACACTTTCAAAATCACAACTCCAGCTTTCTGTTGAGGAATACATCTGGGGCACATAGCTCAGTTTGCAGGCTGGAGTTCGAGATGCATGCTGAGATGCAGACTGAGCTCTGGGTGGGAGCCCAGAGAGACAAGAGACCATGAACTGCCAACCATAAACAAAGGGCATGAAGACCAGTGGCACCACCCATGTGAATTGGACACTGAAAGACTCGCTGAGGTATTTCAGGAAGGTTACTACCATGACAATAATGTTGTATGAACACAGTGAAACCTTTAATTCAAGGAACAATATAGAAGAAGAGTTTCACACAGTATATGGCGTAGAATTGTCAGAAATATCTGTTGGATTGTCAAAGAAAAAGTTGTATTCAATATATATATGGGAAGTGAATATCTCAGAACGTATCTGAGGGCTTTCTCTCAGTTTAGTGTTTAGTGGCATTGGTAAATGGTGTCTTTCCTTGAATGATTGTTGTGCTCACCTTGTGCATATCCTTTATTCTAGAGGAAAGGTTGGACATACTGCACTTGCAAAGATGTTCTTGCTACACCCATATAGCAAGAGAGATGCACAATCATTCTAATGAGTATTAACTACTTACATGACTATGTTTGAATATGCAAAATATCTTCATTGTATTGCAAAAAGTACAGTGAGTAAGGCTTGACATTTCTTGGGATATTAACTATTTATTTCAACACATAAGCAGAATGCGAGTCTTGAATTATGAATATGCATATAAGCTCCAGAAACCTGAATCTCATAATTAGGTTAATTAAGACAGAAAGAAGAAATCTGAATATTGTCTAGAAAAATCATTCTTGTTCTGGGTGGTATGACAGCCTCCACCCTAATGAGACAAGGCAAATCTACTATAGCCGTAGCTGTTTCCCCTGATGCTTTCAGTCAAATCACATTTTTGTTTTGATGCAAGTTCTGTTCCAATAGACACTTTTATAATACCTAACTGTTCAGGAGATCCATCCTATAACTACTAGAGACTGTGTCTTTATGCATGTTTCCACAGAGAAACACTGTTTGGCACGTGCAGTTGGACCAAACCTACTGTGTGGGCAGTAGGAAGTCCACTTGCTCACCACTCCAGCTATGACTCCTATAAAGGTGGGCTCATTCCTTAACCCACACTAGTGTGACTGTGAGAGGCTTTCTGCTGTGTTGCATGGCCAGCTTACCTGCCTGACAATGGCATGTAAGCCTTTGATAGGATTACAAAGTCAGTCGTGTTCTGGAACCACACAGATATGTGTGGTTATGTGATAACATGAACATTATATAGGCATGCAGAGTCTAAATTGCTAACAGTTGGCTTCAAATTAATTTACAATTTTATTTGTGGTCTTGCTTCTGAGGCTAATGTAGTCATTAAAATACCAAAACTGAGCTTTCAGAGACAAGCACCAAATATTGTGAAACTTGCTGAAAAATATGACCTCCAGCAACACCATGTTTAAAGTGGCTCTGCAGTTTCACGTTAGGATACCTACAATACTTTTATACACCTTTATTCAGAAAATCTGTCATCACAAAGACATGTACTAACATGTTCCCTGTTTTCTACTTTATTTTACTTTTGATTTTAAAAGGTAGAGTGTAATAAATATTAACTGAAGACCAGAATCTGAATTCTTGGTTCATACTGAACAACACCTTCAGAACCACCAAGAATTCCAGAAGTGTTAGGCCTTAGGTGGAGAAAGCTACTAAATCAGTCTGAGGGAACAAGAATTAATTGTCTACCAGGTTAATGTCCTCCAGACTTGAAGACCAGTTCATGTTTAAGTTTTCAGTGGCAGGGGTTTGGTGGTTTCATGTGTGTCTAAAGCATGACTTTGAGACCTAATGGATTTGAGTATATGATCCAATAGCATCAATGTCAATGATGCATGAAAGAAAAGTAAACTGATAAGGAAATAGGCGCTGTTTATATGGGCTTTTCCTATTCTAACTCCCCTAGTACCAGGATAATTTTATTCAAGTATCAGAGTATGAGAAAAAAAAAAATCTGCCCTGGCAATTGAAACTTTACATCAGGCTATCATTCATTTTATTATGTCAGATGTACATATTACAAGAAACTGTTGAAAAACTCAGACTGGAAAATCCCAGGCGAAACCATATACCTCAAGACTGAAACTGATTTAATTTCCAAAAATAAGTAGCTGACAAAGACAATTTTCATAGATTAATATTTTTCACCTGGGTTTTATATATCTAGAAGAAATATGCACTGCATTGGTTATGCATTGATCAAACTTTTATTGTGCCAGCTGTACTTCATAGACCTGAAAAAATGATTCAAGCAAAACAAAAGAGAACATAAAAGCACAACTCTAATGGTTTGAAATCCCAAAGAGGCAATTACAAGTTTGATTCCAGTGATGCAGCTGGACTACATTGGAAAACTAAACACTTTACACATAATAAGTAGATATGAAGGCTAGGACTATGACTGTAAATAACAAATCCATCCTGCAGTTTTATTTGTGAAGTACTGCCCTTTTAATAAGTTGGGAAAATACAGCAATAAAATTCACATTAATTCATGTGTAAAAGGTAGTTTAACAGACCTGAATTTTGTTAAAACATCTTTTTGTTTGTTTGTTTTGTTAGAAAAGTTGCACAATAACTAATCATTGAAATAAACCAACTGAAAAGTGAGGTTGCAACAGGAATGAATTATACTTCTTTAAACCTTTGTGAGTGTGTTAGAGTATAATTTATATAGTGGTTTATATTTAGCATATTTCTTGACCTCTGTAATCAGTGTTGCACTGTGCCAAATTTCAGTGAACTGTGAGTTGATGTTACTTTCCTCAGGAGCCTGAGTTTGCTGTTTCCCTTCAACAGAGGCAGGTCCATAAGAACAATATTAACTATGGCCTAACATTTTTAAAGCCATCTTTCCTGAGAAGTATGACTCAGACTGGCATTTGCCAATGTTTGATCTTGACATTTGAGGACATGGCTGTGTGCTCAGGTGATGGTGAGTAAACTGGCAGATAGAGGAAGAGTTTCTTTCACGTATAGCTTGTCTGAAGCAGCTTCTGCACTTATTTAAAGATTGTGATTAGCACCTCCCCCGACAGCAAGGGAGAAACCAGGTGGGAAGCTACAGCCAGGTCTGCAGGGATGTTGGCAAACGTGTTAGGGTGTTACAGACATTACTGGTGCTACCTGGGGGGGGGTAGAAGAAGAGTAGCAGGCGGGGTCTGTTTTGCTGATGGAGATTATCACAACAGCTGATGGATTTTGGCAGCAGGGAAGGCTGTTTGTAGTATTTGCACGGTTTTTAGAAGGGTTATATTCCTTTATCCTTACCTGGTTTTTTCTAGCATGGACATACCTTTGGTCTAACTGGTGACTTGAAGCTGCAAAGTTTAGTTGAGGAATGTAGATGATTGAAAGGCAAATAGTATACAATAATGATTTCCTTCAGGACTAAAAAAAGAAAGGACAACCTATTGTTTCACATACTTGCACTGTAGGCAGGAGTTGGTCTCCATGATCCTGATGAGTCTTTTCCAACTCAGTGTAATCTGTGATTCTATGATCTCATGAAAAAAAAGGTACAAATATCCAGAGATGAGGGGCATGTACTTAAGATACTCTTTTGCAACAGGACCAATATGGGTCTAAGATAAGAAGCTGAACTACAGTTGGCTAAGAAGGAAAAACAAAATTGTCCTTGGAACCTCAGTAGGGGCACAGTGAATTTTAAGGAAAATTTTAAGGGCTCTTCTATATCTTTGCCATTGTATTATGATTTTTATTACTATTAAAACCTAATAGTATTTCAGACAATATAAAATACTGGTGTGACACTCTTTTGTAATTAGGCAAGAATAGGTTAAGGAACCCCATAGGCTTGACATCTAGCCCTGGGTGCTATTCCCACTTACAAACTTCATCAGTTTCTGTAGATTTTAAATCACGTCATCTTTTTGTCTTTTCTACGAAAGATCTGTGGGGTCAAGCAGGCAAACAACAAACTCAGATCATGATAAATGTTGGTAGAGAGCTTTCTTGCTTACACTTCATGGGACTCTATGTAGATTTGAGGCTGTTGGCAGGTGTGGAACCAGGTTTTTTTTTCCAGTCAGGAGCAATATTGAAAATTGTTGAATTCTGAGTGCTCCAGAAGGTCACATGTGGATTTAGGCAAGCTCAGTGCCACTAAAAATAAGAACAAAAGTGATGCCCATTATAAAATAAAATTGATTTTATGTGTGGAAACTCATTCATTAAAAAAAAAAAAAAAAAAAAAAAAAAAAAAAAAAAATTCAACCCTTCCACCC
>VXBX01007478.1:408704-493935 GCA_013400415.1 Scytalopus superciliaris
TTTTTTTTTTCAATATAATAAGGAAGTGTAGAAATATGCAGCAGTATCTGAAAGAAGTCTATGCTTTGCTTTTGCTCTCAGTGCTGGGTTCCAGTCTGACAGGAATGTTTCACATTGAAAGATTATCAAGAGGGAGAGAGATCATCTGTTAGCCTTATTTCTTTGTTAATGGCTGCAGGGTTGAGGGGGTTTTTATGGTTTAGTTTCTGGGGTTTTGTTTTTGTTTTTTAAGTGACTAGCAGTTTTAAATGGCAAATTCTTTTGTTCTCCCCAAACATTTAAAAAATGGTAATCTACTAAAGAGACAAATCCTTTCTGAGATACAAATTTACTCATTGTGGGTTTAACTTTAAATAGATTAGTAGTCCCCTCTAAGTCAATTGAGAGTTAGTGGGTATTACAGAAAATTAAGCCATCTGTACACACAACCAGTGAGATGATTTAATTACACAATGTTCTGATATGGTAAGAGAAAAAAAAAAAATTAAGTCAATGTTTATTTATTCGGATGTGAGCTGAGGATTGTCATAATACACAGATATTATACAAGTTGATGTGATGACAGAATTAATTGTTTTATACTGTGCATACCTAAAGGATGCAAATCTATACGTGCAGTTAAAATACCAAGAAAGGATCTGCCAAAATTAAGAGTTCAGACTTTACATTCACCGGCCCATTTTACACCTCTCCTGTCACATATGAAGCATCTAGCCCCAGCTGCTTGGACAGGGACCCTGGCCACAGAACTCCCTCAGAGCTCTCCTAGGCCCTTCGGTGGGAAAGCTGCTGTAGATGGAGTGGTCTTGGGAATGAAGGACCTGGGATATATTGCAACTAGTGGATGACTCCTAATGGGCATTTTCCAGCTGACACAGTTTATCACAACTGCAGGGCAGTCAGAAAATCAGTCCACTCACTCAACGCAGCCAGTACTGTGGAGAATTTGCTCTAGTCTTCAACATTAGCCTTGTATTGGCATCAGAATCCAGACTCCGCACTTCGTTTAAGAGAGTTCAAGCTCAAGAAAGATGAGGATATGAAGCTGATTTTAAGCTAAATTTGAACTTCCCTAGTCCTATAATTGGTGCACAGTGAAGACTGTTTGAAGTTCCTTGGCTTCATTTGACCTAACTAGTAGCAAAGTTTTCTTATCCCAGTAGATAAATTTCCTTGATTCCTGTGATTGTGGATGACAGGATCACTGGTGCCACAGTAGAGCTTTGTAACAACGTGGGTTTCATTTGGTCTTACACTGATTCAAAAGCTATCAACACAAACAGACAAATCATTCCAGGTAATGGGGAAGCCCGTACAAGATAAGCAGTTCCAGTGGAAAATGTATACACATGCCATAGCACTTAGCCACTCCTGGAAAAAGAGTTTAAGTACAGTCCCATAATTGGTGTGCTCTGTGCTTATATGAAAATTACACTGGATCATTACTCCTCAGAACTTATGGGACTCTCAGTTTGTTTTCTATTTGAGCTCCCTATGCTCTGATACTGCTGAGTACCCTGCTGGGATGTGGTTTGGTTCTGAATTAAAGTGCTATTTCAGGTAAAATCCAATGTCATGTGGTGGTACATATATATAGGTGATATTACTACTTTGTGTTTCTTCTTTAAACTCTCATTGCTTTATTGAGAATGGAACCATTAAAATGTGGAACTAGTTTTCCCGTAATATATAGGCAGCATTTAAAACCTCTGGGCCACATTTTTCTATGTCTTTATGGCTACATACTTTTCAACAAGAGCACAACACGGCACACTCTCCACACTGAGTACAAAAGAAATGGGGAGAACTTTTGTGATCTCAGTGCTGTATGAAACTACAGGAAATTACTACCAGAAAATGCAGGATCTGCCACACATTCTAGCTTTTCACAGACAGTCATAGCTCTGTTTCATTGGGAAGAAGTTGCTAGCAACAGTAGCAGGACCAGACCTTTTAAATAATTCATAGTCCTAAACCGTGTATTTATGACCTGCAAACAAAGTGATTCATCTCAGGTGTTCATTGGGCAGTGGAGAATCATGTAGCCTGATTCATAAGATAGGAGAACATAATGGGGGGTAGGTGTTGATAATGCTGTTATCTTGTGAAATTTTTTGAGGGAGGCATGGGAGAAAGTAGTAAAATTCACACCTTAAGGGCTGTGAATGGAGAAGGTTCCACTTTATGTGTAACCTTTACATTATTCCTAAGACAGATACTTGTGTTGTTTCTGTGAAATGTATCTGCAGGCAGCAGATGATAGTATATGTGATACAGAAATTACACAATAAAAAATCAGACTTGTTGAGGTCAAGAGGATACTCAAATGACCCCAGGAAAATCTGTTTCCCAAATACAGTCAGATCCTAAGAACTGTGATCCCAATTTAGTGGCTCAAAATGGCAAGTAAAATCTAAACACCCAGACAGGAATTTCTTTGAGACAGTCCAAACTTGAAGCATTCACCTTAGTTTCATGCCAATAGCATTTTATCCAGTAACTTACTCTTCTTGATTTCTTCTAAACTGGAAGTACCACAGCTGGGAAAAAAAAAACAAAAAGCCCCCCCAAACAATGTTAGATGCTCTACACTTCAAAGGAATAAAGCAGTACGTGCTCACAGGGGCACAGAGAATCAAAATAATTGCATGACTTTTTCAAGGCCTATGGAAGGCTAAATAGAAGTTTTGTTGGAAGTTTTTGTCAGGTTTGTATGACCTGAGCTGGTTTGATGTCTGTAGCTGGGATAATCCAGTGGCCAAACAAATGAAACACTGGAAGTTTGCATCTGAGCACGGCTTCAGTGTTGGTGAAGATGATTTTACATACTTATTTCCATATGCTTATCTTTCTTCCCCCCTCCTGCCTCCCAATACACCTCCCTCTGCATTACTTATTTTCACCCTGAGTAGTTCCCCTAACTTAAATACTCATGTTTCTCTGTCTCTGTACATTGACACTGCCTCTGTCTAAGACAACTGCATAGAGCAAATGAATGTGTAGGGTGAAGAGAAAAAGTTTTTGACCTCCTGTTCGTACCCGCAACCGCCCCCAGCAAATATTAAGGTTTCATTTTTTATTTAATTTTTCATTTCATGTCTGAGTTGCAAGCACATGCTATGAGAGAAGCGTGACCCCAATCATAATCAATATTCAGCTGCAGTGATTTTGTTACCATGTTTCATTTATACCTGTCCAGAAAACCAGACCAATGAATGCAGAACCACAACTGTATTGGTGTTGTTCTGCTCTCTTCAGCTACAGTCATCGCTGTCTTCTGTCACTTAGGACAACTGAAGATTGGCCCCCACACTTTTATGGATAAATTATTTCAAGATGTTCAGAGCTGTACTTTGGTCAGTGACTCAGCACAGTGAGAAGCATCTTGGACATGGTGTATCTGTGCCTTTTCATTTGTGCTTTTCAAACAGTTCTTACTCGCCTTGGGGACTGACTCTCACGAGTCATCACAGCTAATGTGGGTAGTACAGCTGTAAGGCAAAGAGTTATAGAGTTGGGTAACTCTATTCAGACAAGATAACTTTTTAACACATCAGTGAAAGGTTTCATTCTTATTTCCTGGTGTATCGCTCTTTTGTAGCTATTTCAGGGTTAATAATCTTTGACTCAAGAAGCTTGTTTGATTTTAACACTGAAATTTTGCCTATACTCCCTAAACTGCTGAGCTTTTGGAGGAGGGGAAGACCCAATATATTGTCCAGCAATACTGAGTACTGATCTAAGTACTCTTGCACTTAAGAAAAGGTCAGTCTATTTATGCACATTGAGTTTTTCCAAGATTTTTTGACTTGACTTGAAGCTTGGCATGATGTGCTTAAACTATTACCATAGGAAGAACTGTTGAAAAACTCACTTGTGAGCTGTGGATCCTTATTTGTGATTACCTTACTCAGAGAGCTCTAGAAAGTCAGCTGTAATTTATCGTGCGTTATTGTACTGCTCAGGTGTTGTAAAGAGCTCCACTAAAAAAAAAATAAAAATAAAAAATGTAGAGAAGTAGTCCACTGATAAAAGACAATATTTCCCATTTATTTCAAATAGTTATGTGCTGGGGATACACCCACAGTGATCAGAAATGCTCTGTGATTATTTTGTAATCCTCTTTGTAGCATAAGTTTCATGCTTGATTTATTTCATATTCGAATTTTTGCCTTTCTCCCTTCCCTGCCCTCCCCTCCGCTGTCCTTCATGTGATCAGAATAGAATACTCAGGGTTTCTTCTCAAATTTCTTCATAACCAGATGGGATTTGAAGCTTAACTCTTAGATTAACTCTGAGATTAGTTCAGCTGGCTGGAATATGGTACTAATAACGCCAAGGTTGTGGGTTTGAGCCTTGTAAGGGCCATTCACTTAAGAGCTGGATTTGATTATCCTTGTGGGTTCCTTCCAGCTCAGAATATTGTTCTGTTTGTCTGACTCTCCAGAAATTTCTGGTTTCGTCATGCTGCCACCATAACCCGGTGGCTTATGTTTATGTTTGTCCAATATGCAACCCTCGTTATGAAAGATGTTGTTCTTATGCTTGGGAATTAATTGTAAATGAACTCTTTGACCATTAACAATTCATTCTCAGGAGTACCATGTAAATTTGTTAGTGAAGTCATGTTGAGATGTCTCCAAACAGGAAACCTAATATTTTTAAAACTCTCCACATCACAAATAATTAGTTTAATAAACCTTCTGCTTCACTTTCAACTGCACGATAAACACTTGCTTAAATGAATTTGATGTTAAAATTTAAGACCAGTGAAGGATATTATTCTTTTTATGATCACTGAACTTATAATGGAGTTTTGGGGGTTTTGTTCTGTTTGGTTGGTTGGGGGTTTGTTGCTGTGGTTTTGTTTTGCTTTTCTTTTGAGGTTTTTCCCTCTGGTTATTTGTCTCCAAGGGGAAATCACCCATCAGCATTTTCCATGGAAAGAAATAGGATTTGCTTCTCAAACTATGAGCTTTAGGTGTTCACTATTTAGGCTAGTGAATGAAAACAAACTGTGATATTTGTTATTCTGGAAGTAATACTTTGGTGATGGCTTTAATGCATGCATGATAGCAAGTATTGACAAAGTGCTGACCTGATGAGGTAAGTGATAGTATATGGTAGGTAGTCTTCTATCCCAAGCAGAGTAGGACATCCTGAAAGCCCTTGTTAATTTCCTGGGTTTGTCTTTATGTGACCATGGACAGGATATTTCATTCTGACAGTGACCTATTGTTTTTAAGTCTGTGAATTGACTTTTGTTTTATTTGGACTGTGAACACCCTAAGAAGCAAATGCCTTACTCTCTGCTCTACAATGGAAAAGAAGAACAATAATGTAATGCTGCTAAATTTTATTGTTGCGAGAGGCTGAATCAGTTAAGTGAGTAATACGATGAACTCTAAAGGGCACTCATGATATTACGTGCAGTCTGAAATCCTATGCAGAGACAGATTGAAATCCTGATATTTTAATGAAGCTTTAGGTACGAGGAATAATACACTGTCATATTAAAATGATGGTAGAGAGTTATTTTGCCAATTTGCAAGTTCCCATAACACTGTAAGCAAAAATTTAAAAGCCCTTCCTTTGGAAAACTTTGAAAAAGAATCAAATCACACGAAACCCCTTGTATTTGAGAATAGCCTAAATAGAAGAGTTGCAATATTATCATAATAATTTCAAAGTAAAAGGATAAAGCTAGGAAGCCAAGTATTTCATAATGAATGCAGCATATAGCTTTTAAACAAGGCTAACATATGGACCACTAATGTGAATGTGAATGCAAATTAGATACTTTTGATTTCTTGAAATAAAGTCAGCAGAATCCAAGCTTCAAAAAGCAAATTGTGTGGATTTAACTACCTGAGTGCCACAGAAAGAATATTGTACCTACAATATTTCCATATGAAAAAAAGTAATGAAGCTAATTAAGCTAATTCTAGGGCAAGCTGCCCTAGATAACTTAAATTGTATGTATTCTCTGGCGGTTTTTCTCTTGCCTTTTTTTTTTTTTTTATTCGTGTTTGGAGTCTCAATCCTGGTTTGTTTAACCTTTTGAGTCTACCGTCTGTTAATTTTGTAACCCAAAATTACAAGGCATCTCTCATTTTTAGAGGTGATATAGCTTGCAACAAACATGCTTCCTTTAGAGCAAAGTAACACAACTGGTGGCTGGAATAGGCAGTAATTGGGAACTTCTTAGCTCATAAAGTACAATTTAGCAGTGTTACAGGGCTTAGGTAAATAAAGAAGGTCAGATTTTGCCCTAAACCTTGGAAGTGTAACACAGCTCAGCAGCATACACTCACACCCAACTTTGCTGCACTGTGACCAATGGAAAAACTGGAGGGGTATCATTTTCTCCATGAGCCATTACCCTTCATGCAAAAGCAGTAAGTTGCTTTTAGTAAGAGGGAAAATGAAAAGAGTTGCCAACCACTGCACACCTGGCAAGGCTTGCCCCCATGTGGCAGCTATGTCATACCCTCACTGCGAGCAGCAACCTGCAGGGACTGCAGGAACTGCTGACAGGAGCTTTTGTGACATGGGTGCCAAAGGAGCTACCTAGTTTGGAGTGGGATAGCAACACCAGACAGTGGGAACCTGGATGTTAAGACTTTTCTGCCCCATGTCCTGCTTGCCATCCTACAGCAAAATCTTAGGCTCTACCAGAAAACTTTGCACCATACCTCCTGATCCACAGCCTTCTCCTGTTGGACTATCTTCCCTTCATGTGAGATCATCAGCTGTGCTCCAAACTGCTGTCCCCTGAAGTAAAAGCAGCTCTTTAGCTCCTCTCACAGCCAGCGTTGTCTCACACCATCAGACATTTCAGCTGATGGTCACGCTAAACATAATCATATCCACACCAATATACTGCTGATACATCTGCAGCTCTTCTGATGCCTTCCTACCACATCTGGAGGTCTTCTTAGTGCCTTAGCAGCCTATACTGTTTTTGAACTTTCTTTCCACTCTCAGGGCACATGGCTACACTAAGCCAAGCCAGTACAAGACATGCCAGGTTGCGTTATATTCCCCTCATTGCCATAACTTGGGGAAGGGTGTACTGATCCCAAACCAAAGTTTAAGGAAGAGGAAAATGACTAAATGAGCTCATTTACATGTTTGCCAATCACTTGCCAATTTGCAAATATGTGAATTAGCGCATTCTGAAATTTGCATAAATTCACACATGGAGCTGTGCAAGACTTGGCAGCTATGAAACAAAAANGTATTAATGGCTGTGCAAAAAGGAAAGGGAAATGGCTCCAGAATATAAATTTCTTTATGACTATAAGAAGAATGAGGAAATGGCTTTTGAACCTAAGATTGTTTCTCAGCTTTGTAACTGAGAAAACCAGATGCAACTCTGTTAGTATCACTGCTACCCATTTATTTAAGTCCTGAAACCAGGCTCCATGATTCAAAGCATTGACTTGGTCCCTCTTCTTTCTTGGAAAATTGTAGAAAAACAATTACATAGACTAGGAAGAAAAATTCTTACAAAAAGAAAAATGCAGCACCTGATGTATTGGCTAGTGTCAGGAAATGTTTTGGGGGATTCTCTGTCTCCTACACTGTGTGTTTCAAATCAGCATTACCGAACCCTGGCTGTGCACTTGCACTCTGAAAATTGTGTTGATTAAATCAAATGATGCTTCCAACTCATGGCTGTGATAAAATTTAAATTGGTTAATTTGAATTGAAGGACTTTCTGGACCACTGATGTTGCACTCATGTTTATATGTGGGTCTCAGCTAGCAAGGTCAGTGAGCTTAAGCTGCACCCTGACTTGCAGTTTTCCTCCTGAGGGATCAAGGGAGTAAACAGGTGTGTGATGTTTGTAGCTAGATTACTTCAGCTGGTAATTGGTCATCTTTGGGACCATGTCTTTTCTCTTCAAAAATATGTAGCAGCTTGAACTGGCAGCAGCACTGTCCTCTCCACAGGATGGTAACTTCGAAATATATGTTTGCACGCTCACCTATTTCAGGGAGAGCTGCTTGCAGGTGGACAGATAATACCTAATCCTCATTGCCTGTTCCTTTGCAAGTGCTGCTGTCTCTGGCTAGTTATCTCTCAGCAGGGAAAATTGGCTGATAATGTCAGCGAATGTTAATGACTTCTTCAGTGTCAGCTATTTTTATTAGGAGGGGTGTAGCCATCATGGATAGGCATGGCAAGGAGTGACATATGGCACATGTAGCTATATGAGGTGTAGCTGAGGGTATTTTATGCTCACAGAATTGTAATTTTTGTCAGTATATTCTGATTTGTCTGCAAAGGCTGAACCAATAGCTACTAAAAAAACATATTGTCGTTCTCAAAAAATGAGAAGCACTTTACTAGTCCCATGGCCTGTTATTGTTACATAAACTGCTCCCTTTGTCAGTGGGTCTGACCTCTGTTGTCAGCACTGCAATTTTTTATGAGCTGAAAATTTAAGGTGCAGAGCTGTGTGTAATTCTCATATCAGTGTAAAGGGTGACAGAAGCCCCTTCTTTGAAAATGCCTTTTCATAAGCAGTTGCTTTTTGACTGGAATGAAAATGGTAATTTGGCTGGAGATTTCTGAGCTCTAAAAGCAAGACAGAAAAAATAAGAAAAGTCAAGCATGACAGCATGCTCAAATTGTCTTGATTTTGCAAGACTATATTATTTTAATGATATAAAATATAAATAATATTTAGGGCAATTTAGGAAAGCAGGAGAACTGTAGGTTGAAATTTTAATATTCAACTGAAGAATCTTCAGTCTGAAGTGCTTTGATATGACATGTTTCAGGAACCATACTAAAGTTTTCTTGGACCATTGCATTCACTAAATAAAAACAGTTGCAAGGAATTAGTCCGTTCTTACCCCAGTTACAAGGGTATGCATATATAAAGACTGTCTATTAGGAAGAATGTAATAGTATGATATATGGGGGAAACTAGTACTTCCAAAACAGCTGAAGAGATTTGCAAGCCCTCTTGCAGGTTCTTCCTCCTCTGATTTAAATGTCACACTCCACACCGAATATGTTTAGATAGCAGAGTCACTGACTACCGTGTAGACTACAGTAATTTATCTACTAATGTTTCCCTTAATGTGGATGACACAATTGGAAATCTGTCTGGGTAGAGACAATTATGTAGAAGCAGAGAAACATAATCCTTCTGTCCCTGAAGTGACATTACTTATCTGTCATTGTTTCTGTGTTTCTTCTTGTGAGAGTCAGTAGCTATTCTCTTTTCTCTCATTTTATTTACTTTCAAGTCATGGTTAGATTAGAGAATTCCATTGTTACCTTTCTCCCTTAAATTCCAAGAAAATAGAGCTGAGTTGATTCACATTTTAAAGATCATTTAATTTCCTTAATGAGTTTGTTTAATTTTTCAAATCTCCTGCGAAGTCACAGGCAGAAGTTAAAATGGTTTTATTTGTGTGGGAGAAAATATATCCACTTGTGGTTTACATGTGTAACACCAAAGTATGCACAGCCTCATCTTTCCACAGCAATGAGGAGGGGATGTGTGATGTGCACATGTAAAATCTATTTTGTAGACATAAAGGTCCCAAATTTTTGGCAATGATGAGTATTCTTAACCCAAAGCAGAGAGGAGCAGAAAGGGTGGAGTACCTTGCCAGAATAGGAATATGCTGGGCAAAACTATTCATGGGCAATGAATTGCCCAGCTCTGGGCAATTTGCTCTTGCACAGCTTTTATTTCTGGTCCTCTGAGAACAGGAAGATGAAGGGCCTGAGAAGGATAATGTGCAAAGTCTTGCCTTGTTCCAGGCTTCTCAGGTGGTCTGAAGGAGGTAATTTATCTTGTCTGAGACTTTGTTGTCCACCTGCCTAAGAAGAAGATAGTGCATAAAGATAAAGCTATTACAGGTTGGGAGGGCTCAAAAATGTTATAAACGCAGATTAAAACTATTGCAGAAATAAGTGGAACTGGTCAAGGTTTGTGCATGATCTCCACATCCTTCAAGTACATAGGTTAACTTGGGATAAACTTCTCATCCGATTTCTCGAGGGAATAGGTACCAGTGATTCTACCTATGCATGTGGGATTTTTGAATTAAAATACAGATTTGTTTTACACTGGGGACTAGTAAGTATCCTGTCTGCTAGTGGGGCACATAGCAGGCATGGAACTGCTGTGCAATTGCTTTAAATACGGATTATAACAATTTCGAAAAATCCAATATGTAGTCTTGCCTGTGAGACAAAATATGAGTACCATTCTGCTGAGACACAAAACCTCCTTGCTTGTAGACATAACTCCTGCTGAGCAGGGGCATACTGGGTAACCAAGCAGCAAACCAAATCCATGGATCTAGATTAGCATCTTCGCAGCAAATGTTTGGGGGCAGTCACCACATATCTTCAGAGTCCCAGTCGAGGGTGTTTTGTGGGTTTGACCTTGACAAAATGCCAACCCTTCCCAAGACCCACGAGGTCCCAGTGAAAGGAGGCAAGGAAAAAACCACTGAAACTGGAAAAAACTATATACATATATTTACAGGAAAGTTACAATACATACACGTACAAATATAAAAAGAACCAACAATAACTTTATCCAAAGCTAGCCTCCCAGGTGCCCACCTCAATAACACACAGATTCCACCACCCAAAACCCACAGGAAACACAACCAAAGACGTTTCCCTGAAAGAGCACCCGGCAAAGCAACATCAAACAGAAAAGTATTTCCTTCCCAGAGCCCAGAACTGCTGTGGGCATCTCGGCAGGGAAGCGGCAGGGCCTGTCGCTCTGGGAGCAGCAACAGGGAGTCCCTCACACCACACAGAGAGAGGGAGGGCCAGAGAGCCAGAGACACC
The DNA here is from genome assembly GCA_013400415.1 of Scytalopus superciliaris. Lineage (NCBI taxonomy): Eukaryota > Metazoa > Chordata > Aves > Passeriformes > Rhinocryptidae > Scytalopus > Scytalopus superciliaris. Next base: position 419,541 of record VXBX01007478.1, read on the forward strand.
TCCCCCACGAGATTTATACTCCACTTGATGTCAGATGATATGAAATACCCCTTTGGTTGCCTAAGTCAGGTGATACTTGCTGTTCTAAATCTACGGAGTGCCCCATGGCACAAAAAACTGAGGCCTGCTAAATTTGGTTTCAGGCGTAACTAAACTGAGGCCTTAATCTAAATTTTGGGGGATTTATCAAACTCATCACGGGGTGTTTTGCAAAGACGAAAAGGTCATGAGCGATAAACCAGTGATTTCTTTTTTTTGTCTCCATAACGGGAGCAAATGGTAGGGGCTGAGCAGCAGAAGAGTCTCAAAGCCATGTGGGACAATGCCAGGAGCCAAACAGAAAGGTTGACCTGAGGCAGGCGGCCTGAGAGAACCCTTCTAGTGAACTCCTGTGTTTCTCTGAGGGTGAAAAGTTTGTGGGGCCAGTAACATGACCATTAATAGCACTTTTTTAGAGAGCAAGGGAGAGCATCTGCTTTGCCTTTTTACCCATATCCTGATCCACTGAATTATTTGGGTGCTGAAAGCAGAATTTCCAGGCTAGGGAATTGGTCACCTTATCTCCCTTTGCTCTGATGGTGTGGGTTGCTGTGACCCCCCAGCAGCCAGGTGTGGCACTTAGGTCTGCCAAAACTCCTTGCCTTCTACAGTACTGAATGTGCAGTGCACGATTTAAAGTAACTCTTCATTCTCTCTTTAGTCCGTTTCATCTTGTCAGAGAAATAAGAGAAATCAAACACAACAAAGCACTTAAACATGTCCTTAGAATAGCTTTACATATTTAATAAAGGCATTTCACAATGCTTTTGATGCTTTAGTCTGTCACTGCGAGAACTGTTTTCTTCTTTTGTATTTCAATACTGGTGCTTCCTGTCTTGATCACAATTAGAAAAAATTAGGGTAAGAAATGTAAAAGATTATTTTTGATTGCTTTCTACTTTCCCAAAGGTATGTGATCTGAATTGCTTCAAGTTTAAATGAAAGTTTGTGTCATTTCTTATTTAACAGTATTTTTATCCCTTTTCTGAATTAATTCATCCTGGAGGAAGAATTGTCTTTGGATCTATCCAGATTGCTTTTTAACCCACTCCTAGAACATAAATCAGTGCTGCACTTGTTTTTTTGTTTGTTTGGGTGTTTTTTTTAAGAGTTGCCTGTAGTTTACAGGTCTACCTCTTTGGTCTCTGAAATTAATGAGCATTCACACTTCACTTGATCTCTCTGTATCCAAATTGGACTAAGCAATGACAAAAGTTCTGGTCCCAAAAAAATATGTTTCCTTTGGCATTTAAATTTCATGTCTAACTATGCAGTGAAGTGCTGAACTGATGTGAGTCATAGTTCCCAGGCATCAAACTGTGGGAACTGCATTTTATAACACAAGTGAGACTAGCGCATTTCTTGGAGGGATATACTTGTTCATGTTGTCCAGTAAGAGGACAGTAATTGGGGAATATCAGATACACCACTTGTATGCAGACAGCCTTTGGGGCAAACACCACATACACTGTGTGTATTCTAGAAGTGACAGATTTGGTGTGCCCAGACTACAAGATTTATCCATGCTTACCTCTTCAGCAGGCATATGTTACAACAAAAATACATATTTCCCCATGTAATATAGGAGAGGTCTGAGGCACACCAAAACCAGAGCAGCTTTATACAAACACCAGATGTAGGGTTTTTTTATTTGCAGATCGTTTAACCAGTTAGGGGTGACACTTGAGATTGTTTACTGAATGAAAGTGCCTTTTGTATCTTTGATGAAAGCAACAAAATAACCCATGTGGAGACAAGCGAAACATTAAAAGAAGGTTTGTTTGTGCTGCTCTACTCCATGCAGAATTGTATCTGTGCCTCTTTAAAACTTACTTTAGCATCTTTTAAACACAGAACAAATACCAAAGAAAAACTACTGTCATCCTTACTGAAAACAGGATGTAGCAGTCTGAAAGAATTTCTGTATAATTTTCTGTGTAAGTGGTGGCACTGCTAATATCTCAAGAGTCAGAGACATTTAATTATACACCCGGAGAGTTACAAAGAAAGCAAAGGGGGTTGTGAAACAGAGTCTTGACTTATCAGTGAATTGAAAAACAGGCCTCAAAGGGAGGGGAATGTTGTATTATTTGGCTTAGTTTGTTTAGGCCTAGGGTTTTACAGCAGAATTCGGGAAGAAGTGCTGCTGACAGTGAACAGACCTCGAAGACATTTGGTAGCGATGAGAAAGAAGTAACAAAGCCAATTCAGTAAGGGTGCTGAAATCAGTCCCAACTATGTAAAAGATAACTCCAGAAGGGTGAGATTGTGACCACCAACTCAAGAAGCCCACTGACTCAAAAGAAGAGAAAGACTGAGCATGCAGACTAGTTAGAATGAGAAGCAAGAGATTCATGCAACCAGTAGAAGGTAGAATACTGACAGACAAGAGAACTAGGTACCTCGTAGTCGATGTACCATGATTCCTTTGTTTGCTAAAATGTACACATAATGTGAAGTTTAGAGAATCAGTGTGCTAGCTTTGTAGATTTACCACCTAGCACCCATCTTTACTCAAATATGAAATAAACAAATGCCTCAGCTCTGTACGTGGGTGACTAATCCCACTTTTAGGGGGTTGCTATATGACTTACTGAGATACTTGCTCCAGACATGAACAAGCTCAGACTGGGCCAGGTCAGGCCACTACAGTGCCAGAAGAGCAGTGGAGGTGTCATGGGCTGTGTTTACAGGAGCCTTCTAGGAACATGGGGACAGCTCTCAAAGCACCTGCTTGTAAGTTGGACCCTGCAATGCAAGAAAAAAGCTTGTCTGTTTCAGTGGGTTTGTTTTTGGAGGTGAGACATTTATCCTGAGGAAAAGAAAGCAGGAGGGCTGTATTGACTGGTGAGACAACTGCCTGTAGTAGACAGAGCTGGAAAGGCAGGATTAGCATTTCTAGAGTTTCCTCCCATAGATTAGAAATGCAGAGGCAAAAAATAATACTGTTCTTCTGCTTATTTTTTTTATCCCAGAAAAACCCAAAAATCATGCTCTCATTTTGTACTCCAGTCCTTCAGAGTGGTTTCTGTACCAAATAAGTATTGCAGGGGAAATTAGTGGTACCAGACAGTATTAATCCCTTATGATTCTGTTGTGCTCTAAGGTAAATACGTTGTTAGTACTTAATATCCTGTTTTGCTACAGTCAATAAGAATTTGGCAACTATGGTGGATTTCTGAACTCTTTAAAACCAGGAGTGGCATGCATCCCATCTCACTCTGTCTGGTGTGTTTAGTGAGCCTGGCTTCCCCTGATGTCAGTCATTTGGACAAATGAATCCTCTTCTAGACATCTGAGTTTCATGGATATAATCTTTCTTCTAGATTTCATGCAAGCAACATTGGTGGGTTTTATTTTCAGCATTCTACTCTTCCTTGCTTTGAACTCTGTCACTAGGTAATTCTCTCTCCCGTTAGAATGGTGTTATTCACAAATTTGAACTTTAATTTGCAAATATTCTAACTACTTTATATGTACTAGCTGAAATATATTTATCATATTTCTAATTTCTAAAGTGCTCAAATATTTGTTTGTATTGGGGGATGAGTGAAAACTACATTTTTTTTCCCCCACTTTAATTCCCCACATTTTGGGGGAGAAAAATCAAGCAATGATGCTGCTTAACTTTGAGAACTTTTATGCATCTACTTTCAGCACAACCTGGGTAGGTGTTGTCAAATGTTTTGCAAACTCGTTTAGTGAACAGCTTTGACTCTTAAGATTCATTTGACTCCAGTAGCTGGAGCTGTTGTGATACATTCTCTGCAATCCATATATTAATGGAAGCTAGCAGCTGTGAAATAGATCTAGAGCTGTAGGTGTAGGAGTGAACTTCCATGTTCTCTAGATACTTTGGGCTAATTGACCTGTAACCTCCTTCCCTTGGGGGACTTTCCTGTGTTGAGGATGCTGCTTAGTCTCACTGCCCTCATCTGCACTGCCACTGCATCCAAGTCTGCCTCTTGATTTGAGGTTTTCTTACAATGTCCTCCTTCCACTCTGGTTTTAGAGGATGTCTTCTCTTGGCTGCACCATCCAAAAGTCCAGATGTCCCTCTGTGACTGCAGCTCAGGCAGCCCCTAAAGGGCAGATATGTGGCTTCCAGTTTGGAAGGTATGTGCTTTAAATGGCAATCTCCAAGCAGTGGGAAATCATAATTTCTTGTGTGTCACGGTGCCCATTTACATTTTGTGAAAAAGCGTGCCCACATAATTAATTTTCAGTACTGGGGGAATATGTGCAGCTTTTCATAATTTTATAATAATTTATCGGCCTTTCTCCTGCAGTCCTTTGCTGTCTGGCTGCTCTAAAAGCACACAATCAGTAAGACAGCAATGAAAAGAAATATTTTCAAGAGCAGATGGGATGTACCTTCAAAAAATAAGATTGTCCTAGTGAAACTGGGACATCTGGCAACCTTAAGAAAACACCCAAACTAGGTGAAATAAAAATTATGAGACGGAGGAACAGAAAATTATGTCTTTGCATTGATTAGCAGGCAAAGTAACCCATCTTCAACTCTCCCTTCAGTCTTTGGTGTAAACCAAGGAGAAATAGAGATATTCTTGCTTTGCCAAGCATTACTTCTTGTATAGTGATTGCCAAGTGGTGTTTTCAGACTTAGAAGGGATATTTCACATCCTTTCTTCCCTCTTTCCTGTTGCCCCCAATAACAGTAGTAGTGGCATTTATAAACAAAATCTGTCCCTTGCTGTGCTTGTTGAAGGAGTTAATCAAAGTTTTCCCATCGTCTTTCAGGTGCTTTGGATGAAACTCAAGCCCATCTTTGCTGAGTGTGTTATTATGCAGGACACCAGCCTGTCCATAGTCCCATTTGCAGTTGAGTTTCTATTCTAGCCAACTTATACTGGCCTGCTCAAAACACCAGATGAAGTCGCCTATCTAACTGGCCTCTTTCACTTGTGGGAGATCCACATCTACATTGGATCTAGTACAAAAGTATTACAGAGTTTTTCCTGTAAGTTCTTTTTAACTGCATTATACTGCTATGAATTTAAATGTTCCATAGCTACATAAAGAGTTAGACTCCATGATCTTGAAGGTGTTTTCCAGCCAGGGCACATAGTAGAGATGCACATGGCCCCATCTTCATCTGCCTTTCTCTCCCAGGACCTGCCACCACGTGACTCTTGGCAGTAACTACTTTGTTCTTTTCTCTTTCTTTCTTTACTCTTTTCTGAATCTCCTTTCTTCCTTTACTCTTTCCTTCTTCTTGTGGGTAATTTAAAACCGATGAGTTGTATTTAACTAATTTGTGAGTTGGTGTTTTCTGGGTGTTTTAGTGTAATGCTTCCCCTTGGGTTTATGCTACTCCTGTAAAACCTTTTGCCAAAATGCTTATTTTCTCTCAAAGTTAAAAGAATTCTTTTGAGAAATGAGTGTAGTGTATTCTCTTTACGTGAATTCAAGTTATTAAAGGATCAAAGGCTTTGCAAGAGTTCATGTGGGCCAACTCTTGGAGTCTTAAATATAAGTAAACTGCCTGGGCAAGCATGTGGTTTGTACCTAGGGCTTTACCAAAGTTCACCAAAATGCTGAATGTGAAAGACAGGGACAATTGATCTGTCTGTTCAAAAAATGGATGTATGCTGCTATAAAAATACGCTAAAACTACAAATTACCTATAAAACTATGCTCCTTGCAACGCTAAGAATTATTTAAATTTACATAGAAATTATTTTTATGCACTTAGAAGATAGTACATGCTTACAGCATTTCCACAGTGTCTACTGCGGTGGAATTCTTGCCTCTCTTGGGGTGTGGAATAAAATAATGTGGTGTTACAGATGATAAACACTGTGATAATCTTAAACAGTACTAGTTTTATACTACATTCCATCAGCAAATAGCATAATACTTCCACAGTGGAAACTTCTATTTTCAGTGAAGGGAAAGACTCAATAGCACAGTTTGGCCAGTGAGTGCTGGTGTTTTAATGGCAGTTTGACAACTTAGAGGGAAATGTTTTTCTAAGCGCCTTGTCACCCATAAGATAACGAGACAACTCAAAAAAATCAGAGCTCCGTGAGAACCAGCATATGTGTGTTTCTCAGTATATGAAGAATATTAAGTATATGAAGAATAGTTAGTATATGAAGAATAGTTACTATCAACTCTCCTCTCATACACATCCACTTATCTGAATCATTGTATTACCCATTTCCTTTTGTTTCTCTTTTTAATTTGCTACAGTACAACAGCTTAATATTTTCTCCGATTCATTCCATAGCTGTGCCTAACTGGTATTTCTAAATTTTAACTTTTTTATTATTATTATTTTAATTCCAGATCCTTTTCCAAATAACAACTCTTACCGTTGTTAAAAACCTAAAATGAACTACCTCCCTCAAAATCAAATGTCAGTGTGTATTAGTTCATTTTTTATTTGATCTTCAGGCAAATGATATGCATGTGTATATCCTTGTGAATGCAGTCTGTTTGTCAGGGATGCCCCTCAATGACAGCTGTGCCACCAAGGTACTGTATGTGAGGGTGGGATTTGGCCTTCTAGGAAGGGAGTCACAGATGACACTGGTAAAATATGACAAAGAAGAAGGAGGAAACAGATGGTTCCCATTTGCCCACTGCATTTTTACCCAGACTTACAGGAAGTTTTAGTGTTGCAAAGGCAAGTTGGTTTTTTTTCCCAACAAATATAAATGTTCAGGAAAAATATTTAGGCCATCAGGGTTGCTTAAACTGACCAATCCCATATGCATAAGAAATGTGAAAGCAGAGATTTTTGTTGACATTTCACAACACAGACTGAATTTATTTAATCAAATTAAGAGTATTTGTTTAAGATTTTTTAAATTCTTTATATTTTGCCCCAGATTACTTGCTTTGATAGAAGGATACTCCAGGCAGTGGCACTGCTTTTAAGATATGCTCTTGGATAAAAAGACAGCTTTTTATGAGCTCCTTAATTCGTTCTAGAGTGAAAATGACCTCTGCTGGTGGAAATTTGCACATCTATTCAGTTAATCAAATATTATTCAGGTATTTTCATAAACATTTGTGTCCAAATGCTGTTGCACTGCTTCCTCAGTATTCTTTATTGCAGCAGTCATGTAAGAGGAACTGGACTATTTCAGAGATGATATATGTTAGAAGACTGCCAGCTATGTTCAGTACCAAAAATATATATGTCCAAGAAATATTAGTGAGGATGTCACAAATGCTGAAAAATGAAAGAAAAGACAGAGTGACCCCAAAATACTTCTTATATAAAGCATTTTGCCTGTGGCACCCATTCCTGCTTCATTCTCTCCTTATAATGAACAGATTCCTGGCAAGGATAAAATTAGATCATGTAAGTGATACTAGAATCATCTGCACGGAAGACAGATTTGATTTTGAAAATGATTGTTATTCTGCACTTCCTAACAGATTGTTTGTAATCTTTCTATAGGATCCAAAAACTTCATTATCTAAATCGTGTTTATAAAATATATAATTTTCTATCTCCTACTTTGACTGGCACATAGTGAATGATAAAACCCAAACAACTTCATATGGACCGTGGTATTAATTTGTATGCAGGTATGCACACAAAATGATGGCCTTGTAGATTTCCTAGATTATGACCATTTTGAAAAGGTTACCTAAATTCCAAAGTCACCTAAACACCTAAAGGCACAGTGCCATTTGCTAGTTTACTATTTGCCATGAAAATATCTGCACACTTTTGTTATTGACAAAGGTTTGAAAGTAATCAGGAAAAATTGGGGGAAGGGAGGGGACTACTCACTTTCTGTAGTGGGTGAGCACTGTTTGCCAGTTGTAACACAGTATCAGAGTGGTAAAGCACAATGTGAAAATACTGGAGTATTTCTAAACATGCTTGTTTAAAAACAAATAAAAAAAGACTAAACATATTGAAAAAATTCCTAGCTTGTGAAAGCTCCAGTCTCTTACAAATCTCAATTTCAATATAACGCTGTTTTTCACTGAGGAAAGAAAGTTCTTCAGAAACTTTCCAACCAACAAGACATCTCTAGGGAGAATGCAGTCATAGGACAGGGAAGTTCCTGTAATTTATATGCTGTTTTCCCAAATTGTCTTTAGCACTCCAGCTTCAGTCTCTTATGTGACAAAAAAAGTAGCAGAAAAGGCATGGCAAGAGCCCAGAACGAGGAATTTGTGCCATGGGTTGCAAGGGAACATGTATCAGTTTTTTCGCCATCCAGATTTGTTCTTTATCATGTTTCTGGCTAACTTCACAGGGAATACTGGGAAAATATACTTTTAGCACGTTCTTTTAATTTTGTACACTCCCCATATGCACCCATAGAAGAGCAGGCACATGCACACATGAAAATAGCTCCTTATTAGTGGCTGTTCTATTGAAAAATGTTCTTGGTTTTTTGTGTTTTTTTTTTTTTTTCTTTTTTCCATATTATTTTAGAAATAGCTCAGAGAGGACTAGTTTTGCTTCAGTGTCACAGGTCATCAACCAAACTTCTAGATTTTATTTGTACAGAAGACACCTGTGAGTTTAAGTCTGAGGAAGAAGCTGAGTTGCTTGTTTTTTTAGGGTTTTTTAGTAGGAAATTGGGAAGTAAAAATTAAAATAATATAGAAAGAAAAGGTGACAGAAAATCTGTCACTGAAGGGTTAAGTCCAACTTGCTTAATTTCAAGTGTAAGTCTGTCTTTATCAGCATAAGAGTGGAAGCTGTGCTTAATTCTAAGCACATGCTCTGCTGCTTTCAAGCCTAAACTCTGTCAGACTGCTCTAAACTCAGTAGGTTTGCACTGAGATGAGGAGGGAAGTTTGGCCATTGGGGTGTTTGTGTAAATCCACTACTGAAAAATACAAACTCAGATTTGACAAGTATGTGCTTTTCATCCTCTACGGAGGCCCACACCAAAATATATCCACACTGAAGTCCCAGCCAAGGCTTTCCTTATAGAAAGTGGAAGGCTACGTGGAGAGAAGGAAGAGGATGTGCTGTGATTTCCCATCTAATGCAGAATGTTTGCTGGCAGGCCTGAGAGTCATTTTACCACTGCTTGGCAAACATATTCGTTGTGTTGCGCCCCACAGGAACTTCTAACATTTGTTTGTGAGAAAAGGCAGACGTCTTTTAAGAGGACATGACTCTCCTCACAGTCATTTGAGACCTAGGGAGGAACAGGGAAAAGAATGAGAGAGACAGCTGGCTAGAACACGTTTTGACACTTTCCTCAGTAAAAATGTGGATCTGCCAAAATAAGAAGATTTTATAGAAATAGTTAATGTTGACCAGTTCTTGATCTGAAACTGTTTGGATAGCCTTTCTTCTGGACTTGTTCAAAAGGTGCATTTTAATACTATAAAATACTGTAGCATTTTTATCACAAGATTTTTTTTTAATTTATCTCCAGTTCAAAAGGTTTTTTTAAACCCTTTAAAAGTACATTTTGTCAAATTATAACAATAAAGTCAGTTCATTTGATATTAGTGCAATAGAAATATTCAAAAGGGTTTGAAAGCTTTTGTAAAATTTCAGTTGGTAGCTTTTTGGGAAAAAAGGGGAAAACGTTACATAAGAATGGTGGAAAGATCAGAAATCTAAATGGAAATCAAAGGACTTCCTATATGGGAAAATTTCAGGGGGAAAAATGGAAATGTCATTTGACCCAGCAGTTACATACTGGAGGGTAAGACTTTGCCTTTGAAACCCAGGTTCTGAGTCCTGGTGAAAAGCATCATGAAAGGGATTTTTTGTGTGATAAACTGTGGTCATGGTAACAATAAATTGAATCATAATGGCTTTCACAAAGACATTGGGATACAGTGTCTGATGGTTAAAAATCTGTGGAAAAGACGGTTTATTTCTGGTGATTTCTCTGATTTTTCTCACTTCATCACTTTTAGTAGAGCGGTTCGCTGAATGCTCTGAAAATAAAGGGAGGACAAGTGAAGATAGAATGCTAACCCCTCCTGGGTTTTGTGTCTTAAAGAGGCTGGGATTTCCCTAGGAAAAAGAAAATAATTTCATGAGCTTGAGTTTCCTGTATGAACATCATGTAACACAACTTTGCATTTAGAGACATCCTTGCAGGTTCTGCTGGGCATCTTGCAGCAATACCAACTACTGCTGTTAAACATGTTTCTGTCTGGTAAAATGCCATGCAATAGGGCAAACCAGTCAGTGCTGTACACCAGGAGTTTGATGGAACTCAGTGGAGCCATTTCCAATTTTGTATGCCCAACCCCAAGCATGCGCATGTAGGGATAGAAAATGGACTGAAGATATATGTGAAGCCAATGGTTTGTGTTTTGGACTTCTTCACTGATGAGGTATAAAGCCAAAAAGTGTAGGAGAAGACTGAGAGGAAGAAAGGGAGAAAGATAAATTACTTTATGTGTTATTGATATGTATTCACACACGATAAGTAGCTCACCTCCAGGAGATCCAGAGCTCCAGATTAGATACCTAGGGTTTCCTTGATCTATTTATTTTATTGTCTCAGTATTGGTTTAGTTGACCTACTTGACCACAGTTGCATGATTTGGCTATTTCATCAAGTCCATCCAACTTTGAACTGTCTATACACATGGAGATATCATGAAGACTATTTTGTTCAGCATTCCTGTTCAAATGGCTACTTGATGGCATGTGTGTTACTTTCCAAGTTTGTAGCACGTGTTGAAAGATGCTTCACCCTCCCTGCCTTCCTCCATGAGAACTTTAGATGGCCATATGACCATAAGATAATGAGTAAAGTGATATGCAGACCTTAATATACATATGCCAAATTGATAAAGCCTTTATTTTACAATGGGTGCTGTGTAATGACAGGGAAATATCATTACAAAAGAGCCGTTACAAAAGAGACTTCCAAAACACTTAGTGGATGCCGGAGGCTGAGCCAGGTTGAGAATATGAGATTTACCCTAGATGATACCCTTGCTAACTGGTGTGCTCAATATCCCTGATATACTGGGGCTTTGAAAGTTGCCTTACCCTCAGCTGAAATGGCACTTGTATGTTTGGGAATATTGTGTTACAGAGAGTAGCTTTGTGAGGTTGGATTAGTTATTTGTCAGGCTGTTAAATTTTTTTTCAAGTCTGACCAGAGCAGTTTTGTAGGGTTTGAGTACGTAATTTTCATTTATTTTCAAGTCCTGGGGGTTTTTTTGTTAGCTTATCTGATTTTTTAAAAAGTCTTGTTTCTTCTTCAGATTGATGTTTGAGAGAACTTTGTGCCATTATTAGTCATGAAGGCTCCAGCAATTTTTACTGTTCTGATCAACCCTGTGATCGCCACCATACTTGAGCACCTGACTGACAACTGGGCAGGCTGGTTTCTCTCAGACATCTGGTCCTTCATACCTGTAGAAGATGCCCTGAAAATACCATGATTGGCAGCCTAGTTTTGGATGTCATTTGGAGCTCTTCCCAACCCTCAGGATTGTGCAGAGTGTTCTGCATTCATGTGTGACTGTGCACAGTCAGGATGGCAGCACTTACAATAGGTGTCACAGGCCCTACAATCTGTGTCACACCAACTGCTCTCATCACTTTAAGAAAAAATTCAACAATACAAAACTTCCTGAACATGTCTGTTCCTGAAACACTTGTGTGATACTTGAAAAACATGAATGGGTGGAGATTATGAAAATATCTGCCCATGTTAGGCAAATGTTTGAGCTCTCTCCTCTGTGAACAGGAAAGCTGTGAGAGCTGCTAAGTTGAGATGGGAGAGCTGCTGTAGACTCTCACCTGTCTCTCCTTGGCTTCTGAAGAAGCATTAGGGCATACTCTGTGTTATCTGTGCTGGTTCAGGTAAGCCTTGTTTACTTTCCCTTTTTCTTTATTGAAGCTGCATATGTATTGTAAGCCTGCCCCAGAGAAGCACTGCTGGCCCAAGGGTAATGCCAGGGACGTCTTTGGAGGACAAAACTCCTTTTCTGCTGTTCCTGTGTGTGCAAGCACATCTAATAGAGAGTGTCTAACACAGGAGGACTGTCTCTTGTACTATATTATTCCATGTGCATGGGACAATGCCATTACTAATGGCTAAAGTTTGAAGCTTATGTCACTGAGTAATTAAATAAACACTATCTAATGATACCACTATGAAAGATTGTGAGCTATGTAGTTTTATTGGTTCGTACAAAGTCAGATTAAGTTATTGACTTACAAACTATACTGCTTGTTTTCTCAGACGTAGAGACAGGATTAGCAATTGCTTAAATGAAATCTGTGTTTGACTAAGGGACATAAAATCTGGCCTACAACACAAAAGATTACATGTACTTACAGTGTCCCACCTGCACACACCAGTATGCAAAATATGTTCTTATCAACAGCAAAGTAAAATGTTTTCCCTCAGGGTTTCCTGTGCCAGTTCACAGATGGGCAAAGTTATTGTTCATGAAGGCTAGCAGAGTCTGATGTGGATGAAACCTGAGCCAAATTCTCACTGGTTAACTTTCAGTTTAGCTTTGTGGCATCAGAACTAGACCTGAAGTGACTGTCAGTTAAACCATGAGTAGTTTGGAGCAGTTTTTGTTAATTTTTTGGTAATTTTTGTCTACTGTCCTATGAAAGAAAAATCAGTTGAAACTTTACACTGCAGAGAGAAAAAAGGGAGTAAGAGTTTAATGGTTAAACACTTGTCAGAGCAATTCTGATGAACACGTAGTATCTCAAATCTGAAATAGAAGGTCAACCTCTTCTGATTTCTTTCCTTACACACTGACACATACCAAGCAGAAGTCAGCCAAGCTGTCCTGTAAACCAGCCTAAAGCTATCTGAATCTGCTCCAAAGCCATGACAAAATTTTGTAGGACTAGCTGCAAGCAAGTTGAATCAGTGTTTGCTTCTCTGCATTAAGCTGTTATTGACACATTAGTGAAGTGCATACTCATCCTATAATGGTTTTTTGAATGGCCATCATCTAATACAAAGTCCGAGCTCATATGTAAGGGTGGGGTAGGGAAATAAAGGCTGGTGAGGACCACATTCCACTTGAACCATATTGCTATAAATAGCAACAAATGTAAAAATAGTTTGCACTTAATGCCCCATACAGGGCTCATTTCACATTGTAAGGGCCAGTACGCTTAAGTATTGCTGTAACCTTTATGACTTAGAGATACTAATTTTATCAAGGAAAAAAGTGTTCTAAATTTCAGTTCTGCAAATTTAGCCTTGTCTGTAAGGGTGAGGGCAGTTATTCCTGGTTCTGACAATGCTAAAAATAAAAATACAGGCCATTTACCTCTTCTGGAATATCTGCCTGTAGCTCTTTGGAAACCAGTGAAAATAGAATACCTACGTTTTATAGATTCAGCATTACTATGTAGACTTTAGGGTCACGCTGGTGTGAGGAGACAGAGAATGCTGCTTTTCCCATCCCCCTTGAGGCAAAAGGGGATGAGAATTAATAGAGGTAAAGAAACAAAATGGTTTTTACTCCAGTGAGCAGAGGACTGAATACACAGAAGGAATAGACCTATCAGCTGAAGGACAGAGCCCAAACTTGTTTTCAGACATTAAAGAAAACAGTGCTTTTTACAGATTATTCACTGTGAGTCATTTTGTCATTCAAGAGTCTTACCACCCTAAGTGCCTTACTCATCTTTACTGGCTGGTGCATTATTGTTTAAGGAAATGCCAAGAAAACTGTTTCCCAAAAAATGTAGTTGCATAGGAAGGGAAGGATCCCACAGGGCAGGAGGATGGGACTAACAGTAATCAAAATGCTAAGTTGTTTTTGAGGAGACTTACATATAGTCGGGATTTACAATTGCTTTGGTTTGACAGGACAGGCTGGCACTGGGATTTTCTGTGCTTTCCTGTTGCTGCTGCAGAGTCCATATGGAGCAGACCATGGGCAACACATCCCCAGTTCGCTCTGCTGCAAGGGTAGGCTGAGAACTTGAACCCCTGGAGAGCTGTTGTAGGCACGCAGAGATTGCTGCTGGTCCAGGTATTTGCTCCCATTTCAAGTCCCACCCTTGTCCTTCTCCCTTCTTGACATGCTTCACGGACTAGTACAGAAAGGGTAGAGGAAAGAATAAACCCAGGGCTTTATTTCACTATCAGGTGGTCCAAAAGGGTTGGGAATGACTGAAGTACATGTCCAGTCATGCTTACACAGGTACCATAAGGCTGGGGCAGTGTTTCTGTATTTTACCTCTGCCCATTTCTCTGTGCCTCTCCCCATCAGCACAATCACTGAAAAGCCTGGCAGAATCTGTCCATCAGTAGTTAGCATTAGGGTTGCTGGAAATGCCTGAAATGACCCTCAGGGTATGTGAAGATCTTAGTCTGGTGATGTTACTGTCTGCTTCTGAAACTGGTTTCAAGGGAGTATATTACTGTGCTGCTAAGTGGCCTGTGTCCAAGGAGAATACTGAGATGGGACAGAGGAGCAAAGAGGTGACAAACCATTTGCCAAGCATCCTGTTCTTTGCTTGCAGTATTTGCTCAGGCACACAATGGCAGTGAGTTTGAGTTCCCCATGAGCACAGTGGTAGAAAATGCATTCAAGTATAGGCATGGTTCCAGCTGCTTGGTTTAAAAGAAAGGGAAAAGGCAAAGACATCTGGGGCCAATGTTTTTCTCACTTGCAGACAGCAGCAGGAAACAAATCTTCTGATGTGAGTGGGGTTATATTGATGCAAATCTACTGTTTTAAAGACCCTTTGGTGGACAACTAAGGGCTTGGTGGTCTTAATTAGCCCCCACACCCACAAAGAATGGTGGTGTGAGAACAGAGGGAGGTCTGGCTTCGTCGTTACTTTTTATCAAATAAAAGCTGCTTAGGTGGTGCTGGTGCCCTGTCACCAGTTGTGGGCCACTCTTCTGAAGTGGGAAGTGTGTCCTCGAAAAAGAGTGTCCTGGAAAGCTATAGCTGCCCTGGCCCCATCAGAGGTATGTCCAGTCCTATGCGAAGCGAGGAAAATACTTTTGCCCAACATCTGATCTGCTGTTCTGGCTTATCTGTGCCTAACATCCCTTGGAAAGAAAACCCTTGATTCATGTATGTGGGCTAACCATTTGGGAGCCAGTTCTTTTTTTTGCCAGACCCATGGCACTTTGGCCAATTCTATCCATAGAAGAAGCAGCATACCATTTTTATTTCATGTCAGTTGAAATAATAATGATATATGACTATATATCTGGCAGAGCTTAAAACAATAATTAAAAAAACCCCCAAACTAATAATCCAGCAATCTAATAGCCAAATAATCACACAATTTCTTTTAAGGAAACAAGCCAATATCCCCCCTTGCTATTAACTGTACTGCACTGGTTCCAGTGACTTCTAGTTAGAGTACTGCTCATTTAACTGGAGTTTTCATAGAATTACGGTGTTTTATACAGTACTTCTGAAGAATGAAGAGAACACTCAGCTAGATAAAAAAACTGTTGCAAAAAGACGTCAATCCTAAGACCTGGCTCCTTCTTAACCCATTCCAGTGCTTGTGAAAATCCTTTATTCCAGGTTACCAGCATATTTATTCAGCTCTAGTACCCCGGGGAAGGGGGGTGGGAAATGGAAAACTGAATGGTTGCCATACCTATCTGTTAGATACTTCACATTAGGTAGCACAAGAAATGCCAATTATTCTGCAGATGTGTGTGATTCTGCCTCTTCCTTCTTCATCTGAAATGCAACATCCCTT
This sequence comes from Scytalopus superciliaris, assembly GCA_013400415.1. Taxonomy (NCBI): domain Eukaryota; kingdom Metazoa; phylum Chordata; class Aves; order Passeriformes; family Rhinocryptidae; genus Scytalopus; species Scytalopus superciliaris. The sequence goes on from VXBX01007478.1 coordinate 435,235, forward strand.
ACCTTTGTTCTGTTGGTAACAAGCACAGACCCAAAGCTGGAGGTTCTTTTACTTGTGACAAGGAAGATCCTGGGACACTCTGTGGCCAGAATATCAAGTTGTGTGTCCTTCACTGCTCCTGGTTGTTTGCAATGCAAATGGCTGGCTTTGTCTCATGTAGTACCATATCCATGGTAACCAAATGAAGACAAGTTTGCATTACTTCCTTAATAAAATGTAATCCTTCCCCTGGTACATGTGCCAAAAAAGCATACAGACTTAAAGGGACAGCAATATATTTTGTGGAAAGGGAAGCAACCAAAGCATCTTATGCATTTTTGGTTTTTGTTTGTTGCTTTCTTTTTTATTCCCCCTCCCACCCCTCACCCCGTGTCAGTTATCACTGCACTCACTCCTCCATCCTCTCTTTCCTATCTTGTCTTTATCTAGAATTCCCATTGTTAAAACCTAGACTAGTTCTGATTTCTGCTTTCCCTTTACCTAGAGGCTAAGCAAACGATCATGAGGTCAAACTACTAACTTAAACACCACTTCTTGGCAAACAGCCATTCCCTACCCTTCTTGGTATATTTAAAAAAAAACATAAACAATGTAGGTGGAAAGCCAAACCAAGAACACTATTACTTGTATTCCAGTTTTTCAGACTTTATATCTGTGGCAGAGCAGAGACAGATGCATCAGCCTGCAATTATTCCATTATATTAACAACTTGGATCAAGCCATACAGGTTGGAGTTATACTTTTTTCTTTCTTTGTAGTGGTAAAATATTTTAGAAAGCCTTTTTTTTTTTTTTTTTGATCTGTAAGATATGTAGAAAATAATATTTTTTCTTTTAATTTCTAGTTTTAGTTCCACTTAGGAGAGCTTAATTCCAGATTTAAAGAGATTTGATTTTTTTTGTAGCTTCACAGACTGTCGCTTTAGACCAGCTTTTTTAGCAAAGGCAACAGACTCAAATTGAGTGTACTGCAAAATTATTTCTGTTGATACTGTTTTCACTGTTTAAGTTTTGTATTCTTGCTTTTGACAACCTGTGCACTGAATTTTTGTGCTTCCCCTTATGTATATGGGAGGCTTAAAATACACCTCTTTCCCTCCTCAGCACACTCTCATGCTGTTTGAATGTGAGAAGGAATTTCTTTACTCTGTGGATGACCGAGTACACGAACAGATTGCCCAGAGAGGTTGTGGAATCTCCCTTACTGGAGATATTCAAGAACTTTCTGGATGCTGTCTTGTGCAGTGTGCTCTAGGATGACCCTGCTTGCACAGGGAGATTGGACCAGATGACCCAATGTGGTCCCTTCCAACCTTTTCCATTCTGTGATTGCTTGAAACATCTTTATTTAGTGTTATGTGCAAAAGTTTCTGCTCAACAAAAGAGAGCTCACTTGGTGATTGCAATGCAGCACCATGATACCATCAGCTTCCAATTCAATGGTTCACAGTGAGCAATGCTGCTTGTCTCAACCAGCCCTAAGACTTCTACTTTGAAAAGAGCAGAACAAGTATGGCCTCTGGACAGGCATTTTACCAAAGGCTTCACGTGGGTAGAACTCTCCCCAAATTTATATTTGCCAGCATATGAGAAAGGTTCAAGTGTTATTACAGCATTCACTACCTGTTACGCTTCCAGAAAATCTTCATTCTGTGGAGTTACTTATATGTGTTCACATGGATGTTGCAGGGGTGCTTTGAATATCAAACAAACTGTCCTTTGTTTCTTTCCAAGCAAATGGCAGGCATGTTGTAGAGACACAATAAATTAATATCGTCCACAGCAGCTACGATTTCAGTGTGCTTAACAACTCACATCTTGATGGGCAGGGAAAGGGGACCTCAGCTTTATCTATCCACTCAAAGTCCCATCCTAAGGCTAAAGACTGAAAAGGTTTGTGTCATCTCCTTTTGATTCTGATTCAGACAGAGGGAAAACTGGAGACCTCAGTCTTCAAGCAGTGGTTTATCCTAATAAATGGCAACTGAAATGAGTGAATATTACAGACCAAAAATTATGATTATTCTTGCCTGAGGGCACCTTGCTAGATGCATCTTTCTACTTGTTTACTGGAGCAGAGATTGGTAGACAGACACTGTGATCTTTCTTCCTGAAGGAGCTGCCATAAGAGGTGTAGCTGAGCCAGAACGCGGAACACAACCGTGTCACATATGACAGTGATAGTATGAAGGATTTTTGTTGTTTTCCTCCCATTTCTTTTTTTTTTTTTTTTAGTGGTTACCTAAAAGCAGAAATTGATTCCTAAATGATATAGAGTATGAGCTATATAGCTGATAACAGAAGAACTCATCCTAGCTCTGGGATCTGAAAAAAGCATGCGTTTTTCCTATTCATTTCATGTTGCAAAGGCATACTTAGTGTTCCGCTGTTATGTCAAAACAGGCCAGTTAACACAAAAAGACTCAGATACTTTGAGAAGGTTTTGAGAATTTAAAGGCCTTCCTAACTTGATTAATAGATTTGTTTCCACCTTGTAATTCCTGCCTACCTGACTGAAAATTTAGTTGTGTATTCCTCAGTATTAAAGGTAACTGGGGGCTGTCTACTTGAGCATTGGTGACCCTGGATATGGAGATGTTTGCATGCATAAAGAAAATGAACAAATATTAGCCAAGTGTTATGAAGTAATCACTTGACAAATGTAAAGTGAAAAGCAATATTAACAGTGCTATCATACAGCGCAAGGAATATCATGTGAAGCTGATGAAGTTCAAGACCCTGTTTCAGTGAAACAAACACACGTTAGTTGGTGGCAGGGAGAATGGTTCTGCTGGCAACCAAAGTGAGACAAATCTATCTGGGAACCTGCCACAAAATGTTTGTGTGTTTGTCAATTTCTATAAACTTTACATTTCCTCCATTCTCTAGTAAAGAGCTGGTATAAATACAGGGCTCAATAGTCCTCAATTTCTACCTTGAAACTTTCTTGGAAGGGAGGAGGAGAGGGTGTGGTGGGTAAAACAGAGATATCCAAAATGTTCTCAGCGGGTTATCAAATGAACAAAACACACAGAACAGGGAAACCAGCCAGTCATTCATTCCATCGACAGATTTGCAAAGCTAAATTTGCTTCTGGAGAGCAGTTAGAAATTAAAACACGCAGATGATGATTGGTGCTGGCACCCAAACTGTGAACAAGAGGACACTCTTGCCTGAAAAGATGTACCCTATCAGATTAATCATTATGTGTTAATTAATTTGAAATCAAAAGAATGTCTTCAGCTCTCTATGCACAAGAAATTAATGGTGATAGTACTAATTAAATGTATTGGAAGTTGTCTCTGTACTTCCCATATTTGGGGCCAAACTCTTCCATGCCCTTCATGTGGTGTCATTTACAGTTCAGTTCCATTGTAGCATCTCACCTTCATTGTGTTCTGCTGTAAATGGCTGTGCAAGTCGTCGGGCAATCGAGAATTGGGCCAGCAGATTACTCAGCTGGCAAACTAGCTCTAAACACTGACTTCATATCCTGAGAAGGTGTGTCACTGCATCTCCTCCACCGTGAGTCATCACAGCATGAAAAAATATTCCTTCTGCCTCACTCTTCTCCTTTACTCCCCCTAAACACTGTTGTCCCTTCTTTGACCTCCTTCTGTTGCACAGGTATTTCTTCTGACAACTTCTCTGACAGGTGGGAGGCTCAATTTTCTGGCAGTTTTTTTCTTTAACCAAATGCAGCAACAGATATTTTCTCTCCATTCTTGCATAACTGCAATGCTCTGACTGGAAGAGCCTTTGAGAGGCCACAGCAAGTAGACAAGACTCCGGACTCCCTCTGTCAAAAGACAAAGAAAAGATGGTTCATGCTGTATGTCCCATCCTCTGCATAAAGGATGTTTCTAACCCCTTCTTTCAGCTTTTTGCTTATAGCTTTTTATTAGTCTTGAGGTCTCCTCAAAGGAAATAATGGGAAAAAAATTCAGTGGGTATACCGACGGACATGTTACTAACTACGACTAATCATCTAAGTGATTTCAAAGAATGTTGAGTTTCTTGGTTGGTCCAGAGAACATTCACAGAAGGGACAGCATTTGACACCATCTCTCACAGCATTGTCCTGGAGAAACTGGCTGTCATGACTGGGGTGTGCTCTTCACAGAGTGAAAAACTATCTGGGTGGCTGAGCCCAGAGAGTGGTGGACGTGGTGAATGGAACTAAATCCATTTGGCAACCAGTCTCTAGTGGTGCTCCCTAGGACTCAGTATTAGGGCCAGTCCTGTTTAATATCTTTATCAATCATCAGGATGAGAGGATTGAGTGCACCTTCAGTAAGTTTGCAGATAATACCACATTTAGTGGGAATCTTGATCTGCTTGAGGCTCTACAGAGGGATCTTGACAGACTGGATTGATGGGTTGAGGAGAACTGCATGAGGTTCAATAAGGCAAAATGCCAGGTCCTATGCTTGGGTCATGGCAACCAGCAATCCCATGCAGCACTACAGACTAGTGTAAGAGTAGCTTGAGAGCTGCTCAGTGGAAAGGAACTTGGGGGTCCTGTTTGACAGCTGGCTGGGTATGAGCCAGCAGGATGCTCAGGTGGCCAAGAAGGCCAATGGCATCTTGGCCTGTGTCAATAACAGTGTGGCCAGCAGGACTAGGGAAGTGATTGTCCTGCTGTACTTGGTACTGGTGATGCTGCAGCTTCAGTACGGTGTTCACTTTTGCCCTTCTCACTTCAAACAGGACACTGAGGTGCTGAAGCACGTTCAAAGAAGGGCAACTAAGCTGGTGAAGGGTCTAGAAAACATACCCTATGATGAACAATTGAGAGAATTGAGGGTTTTTATCCTGGAGAAGCAAAGATTTAGGGGGGACTTCACTGATCTCTTCAACTACCTGAAAGAAGGCTGTAGTGAGGTGGGGGGTCAGTCTACTCAGCCTTAAGTTCTACAAGGGGAGGTTCAGATGAGATATTGAGAAAAAAATTCACTGAAAAAGTGATTAGGCTGGAATAAGTTTCCCAAGGGAGGTGGTAGAGTCACCATCTCCGGTAGCATTCTTGGGCATATGGTTTAGGGGTGATTATGATGGTGCTAGGTTGATGGTTGCACTAGATGATCTTGAAGATCTCTTCTAACCTTGATATTCTGTGATTCTGTGACAGGAAAGCAATTTTTTTTCCACCCCAAACGCTGATAGTTGTCTTCACGATATATTTCACCTCTGGCATCACATTTAGGCTGTTGTACATGATTATGGCAGACCTAGACATTGCTTTTTCAGATTTTCAAGACAAGAGAGTCATAAAATCTCTTATCTGCAGTTCACCTCATGGATGGGAGTTGCTCAGGAAGTGGTGGCATTGTCCCAGGTGATGCAGACTAAGCATCTCAGCAAAGTGGAGACATCTCTTCTCTAGCTACTGAACTGTGCCTTCCTTGAACCAACAACCTCAGGGTCAGAGAAAAAGCCTCTCAAATTCAATGAATAAACCAGCATTGTATAAGTGTTCCCTTTCAATGCCACATCCATTGATACTGAGCCACTTAAGATCTTTTGTGGGGATTAATCCATTTTTCTCTCTGAATGTCTTTAACATAGTCTGGTTTCTCTCTCTCTCGTTGTGTGCAACCCCTTCTCCCCATCTCAGGAACCTTGATGTGATTAATAATTGCACTGAGGGAACACTGCTTTTGTGGTTTAATGGAGCATGGTCTGTGAGGTAGCAGCTGGACAGTTGTGTCAGTGCCATCATACTAAAATCAGTTTGGTCACAAATGCATCTGAACATATGGTAAAGGGTTAATTTCTGAAAGATATGAAAATTGATAAGGAACAAGATGTTCCAGCACTAGCCATTGCAGAGGACTTAAGTTTCTGTTACAAGACATTATTATTATATTTGCATTGCACACAGGAAACCGATGAGCAAAAGAAAGAGGAGACTTGTCCATTTTAAAGGGAACTCATGTTTCCAGAGTGCCAGCCCAGGGATTCAGCCTCAGAAAATAGCTTCCCACCATATCATCAGCAAGAGAGTTGACTGATTGGCTCAAAAAATGGCACTGATGTTTCACAATAAGTAAGTGCAGGGAATATTTTTTTTTTTTAGTTTTCAGACTTTTTTGAGATGGCATCAGACCCGGGGCAATGGAGTAGACAAGGGAAGGGTTCTGTTGTGCAGCAGAGTATCATGGGCTTATCTGGATGATGACTATTGAAAGTGATAGACCACCCTTTAAATGTGCCACTGCTTGGTATGACTGGAAAAAACAGGATCTGCAATTCTCAGTATCCTGGGGTGACTGAGGACAATGTCAGATTTTTTTTTTCTGTACTAGTTTGCTTGTACTGGTGACAAGCACTCATGCTTTGCTCTTAGTCACTAACTCCATTTTTATTCTCAGTGTTTTGTTCTTGCCCACAGAGGTTCTGATGGATTCTTTGCACCTGTTTGTATTTTCTATTGAAATGTTAGAAAAGCACAAATTTCTTGTTTCCCCAGGTGAGTTTTTAAGGACCAGATACTTATATTGTTACTCAGTGTCACAATTGTGGTTGTTGTTTGCCTCCTTTTTCTTCACTGGATAGGGGAAAAAAATCACCAGTGTTGCAAAACCTGATTTTGCTTTCACTGAAACTTCGCCATTGTTCCACTGTTCTCACTTCTGCCTGGGTGAACATGCCAGTTGACAGGGAATGTCATCTCAGGGCTCTGTGTTTAGTCCAAGCCTTGGCTGCTTCTTTCATCTGCCAAAAAAGGACCTCCTTGTCTCTTCCTTCTAACGTGTGTGAACTGCCATACTCTTTGTATTGACCACAAAGGGAACCCAAAAGATTGATTGTGAGGAAACATGCTGCCTTACTGGGAGATTCTAAGTGCACCAGTAATGAGCTTTCGGGGTTACAGCTAGGCAGACATTGACAGTCTTAAAACAACTCTGTAGTTTAAAACAAAAAAAAGAAAAAATAGAGTAACTTTGTAAATTCATATACACTGCATTCCACATGTCAAAATTAAGTCTCAAAAGACCTGAGTGTAAAGACCTCTGATCGCTGCAGTCTTTCCATGTCACTTCACTGTGTTAATGAGAGTTGCACAATTTAATCCAGAAGGCTATAATGCAATGAAATCACCTCCCGCTTTATCTTATTTCCAACTGAGCCATGTTGCAGATCAACCCTTCTCTCCCTCCACTGTAATGGAAAGAAAGACAACTCCTTAAACTGACAGTCTCAGTGGCTTTGGTTGAACCTGCAGAGAAAGAAGCCTTCCTGTAGCATTTTTCAGCCATGAGTTAAATACCTATGAGCCATCTTTGCTTATCTTCGGTTTAAAAAACTGAAATGGAAGGTAAGAGAGCTGGGATCAATTTCTGGCTCCCCTGGAGGCCTCCTGTATGCTAGGTAAAAAGGAAGAGATAATATTCCCTCCACACAAGAGTGGATTGTCTCCCTGTTTCAAGCTATGCAGGAACTGTGTATTGGGATGCATTCATGCAGATTCAGAAATGGTGGGTTTCAATTTTCATTAGGACTGCTAGATACTTTCAGGAAATGTATGGCTGCATATAATTTACATATATATATATATATTAATCTGTAATACATATATTAATTTTATTTTATTTTCCAAATTCAGATATAAAAAAAGCCTTAGACTACTACAGGAAATTACTAGATTCTTCTGTGAATGTTTCTTATCCATTCCAGGATTCACCAAAAATGAAGCCATACAATAAGGTGGTTAATTGTTACAAACTGATCTGGCAACAGTCTTCCAAATAGAAGACTTTATGAAAGAAAATACTCATCACTGGTTGCATTTTTTTGTTCTGTAAGTTTGTGTCACTTTATTACCTAAATATTTGTTATTTGATTTCTCTAGTAGGAAATACAATATCTATAATACTGAAGTTTCTGTCAGGTGTATGACCTCAGGCCCTGAGCTCACCAATATACAAGGCTCCAACAATACTCACCCTCCCAATATATTAGAAGAGCCCTTGGTTCTTTTAACACCTTAAGAGAGAGCACAAAGGAGAAAAGTTGAACACATTTTCTCAGGGGGTACTTTTGCTGGTAAACTTTTGAAAATAGGAGTACTTGGCAAAAGTTTGAAGGGTAATGTGCAACCAAAATAAATCATTCCACAAAGAACTGACTTAGCACATGCCAACCCATACAACTTAGCAAAGTCCAAATCATCTGATCTCAAGCTACCCAAAATATTAAGAAAGGAGATTAGGAGAAGAAGAAATAGAGAAAGAGAGTAAAAGAGACAATTACAGCTACCACCAGAGTCCTGTGAGAGTCCAGCTCCCACCTGTCCGGATGGCAGGGTTCAAACAAGCACAGAGAGCAGATGTTGCTGCTTCTATTCGCTTTGTCTCTGCTGTGGGCACACCCCCTGCCCCCAGGTGGCACTCCCGGTGTGCCAGCCAGTCCTGGGCTGGGTCAGGCTCTGAGGTGTGACACGGGCAGTGCTCCTGGGCTGCCTTGGACTGGCAGCTGCCCCGGGGCTGCAGCGGCTGGCACAGGGACAGGGCATCACCTCAGCATGAGATTCCACCTGCCCCTTCCCCTCCACTGACACACACTTGAGCTGGTCTGAGCCAATAATTAAAATAATAATCCAGTGTCTCACAGTAGGGAAATTCTGACCCCTGAAAATGCAGAACAAAATACTCTACTTTGGTGGATTTCAACTGAAGAATGAGCTTTTTATTTTGTTGTTCTACATCAAAATGCTTTCTTGCAACTATTCGGTTTGAAATTACATGCCTTGCTTAGGGCTCAGTGCCTCCTAAGAAATATGTCTCAGTACTCTATTAATTTCCAGGCTATTCTTTGAAGGATAGAATTTCCCATCATGTGTCTGGATCATTTTCTGATCAAGTTATCTGCTTCGTCATGAGAATTTCCCAATGTTGTGTGCCCCATGGGAGGTGTAGCCTGTGGTACAAGCATGATTTATAGCACAAATTGTGGTTTCATGTACCCACAACCCCATGGAGGCAAAGCACTACTACAGAGAAGTACAGTTTAACCTTGCATTTACTTAAAATTGAATCTGTTTTGTTCACCAAACCAGAGATTTTTGTAACTTTTGTCCTAAGTCTGAAAGAATGGTATTTCCCATGAACTCTTCAGTATGATTTCACACATTCACTGCTAAAGCAAGTGCAGGTTAAGTGTACAAACAAACAAACCAAAAAAGATGCAGGCTTAAGAGTGATGTTTGGAAGTGAGACGAGGAGCAAAAAAATAGCAGTAGTCTTATATTACAGTCATAGCAACATTTTCCAGTATTAGGGTAAGGCCAAGTCAGCCAAACTTATACATAACAGAGCTAGCTCGGGTGTCATTAATTACCATGTCACCATGCAGACAGGAATCAGCTGAGAGCTATCAAACAGCTACCTTTTACATGAGCCACTGAAAAGGCTTTTGCTTCCATTCTGCTCACTCCTGGCCCGCATAATCTGATTTAATTAGATTCTTAGTAACATTTAAGTTCAGAAATGACAGATTTTACTCATGCAGAATGCTGAAATTTCATGGTCTTAAACTTAAGATTTGAATCTCAACACTTAACAGAGGCCAATATGTATTTTGAGGGCAAAATAGGTGATGCTTACAGGCAGGAAAGATGAGCCTGTGGCTTGGTTTTTCTACAAGCCATCCCCATATATGTCCTGAGTGACTTGTACTGTGCCTGCCCATTGGACTTCCTCCCTGACCTTGTCCCTTCTTAGGACACAGCACCTTTTCTTTTGGGGGATTTAATTTTTTTTGGTAATTTTTTTTAAATTGGTTTTTATCTTGCAGTCTGTCTACAAGTGGCAAGAGCAGACAGGTAAGACAGATCATAACACCATTCATCTTTTCTAACAAGGACTCCTTAACGATAGCATATCAAACATCACAGACCTCTGGGCTGGAGGTAGCTATTGGGAGAACGTGATATTCATGGATAAGCTGTATATTTTTACTTTGTTTCGAAGATGATTCTCTCATGAAGTGACTGTAATTCTGCTTGTTATCACCTACTACCTTGATGCACTGAACTTAGTGAACTCAAAGACTAGTTTTTGGGGGTTTTTTAAGCAAAGGAGTCATAAGCTCAAGTCACTTCACAGCTCTTGATGTCCACAGAAGAACATTTTGGAAACCCAAAATATTATTCAGCAGTGTTTCTGTATCTACATTTTTTGTTTATTGGGTTTACAAGTGGAAGATGCAGTTCAACAGTGTGTGATTTAATCGTGTCTTCTTTTAGTCAGAAATTGCTGAGGCTAAAATGCCCAACTTCCCTCAGAGGCCACATTTTGCTTTGCAGAATTTATTATTCATAAGCAAAGATATACTTAAATGTGCCGTAAAAAGAGTCCCAATTAGAACCACAGTTGGTTTACAAAATATTTTTTGTTTGTTTGTTTTCATAAGGTTTTCTGATAGATTTCTAAAGAGCATTATTTCCCCTGAAGTATTTCCAGTTTGGTAATGAGTTTCAGTGTTTCCAGTGTTGGGAGCAAAATACTTAGATCAGGAAATGTAAATACTGTGCCCTCCCCATTACTATTGCTGTGACCTCTTATATATGGAGAAAAAAAATCTCTAATAAACATCAGCCTCTTTAATGAGAAACTTCTCATGACAGTCTTCTCATCAGACTAAAAATTGTAGGCCCTAATCTTGAGTGAAATGACTCGTGTTGCACTACCTGAAGTTTATCCAAGTCATAGGGTGGACTGAGCAGTTTACTACCACTTAACAGGTTAGATGGCTTAGTATTGGTAGATTTTGGTAAAACCTGATCCAACTTTACTGGGTGTTACACTTTAATTTCAGTCTTCAAGAGATATTGCCCACACAAACCCTTGCAAAGGCATTGATTCTTTGGTACCTTGAATTCACATCTGGAGAAAACCTACACATTTTTCTCTAGGAGATTTCTTTTAATTTGGTGAGAAAATAGGTGTTTTGGCAAAGTGGGTTTTAGAGAGATAGCATGGAACTTCACAAAAGCATTACAACAGGTTACCAGGACTAGCAAGCATTGCTATAGACTAGAGAACCTTTGTTACACCCAGCAAACAAAAACTCCATCCAACTGAAGTGAGATACTCGTAACTTACAGAAAATAAGTGTTTAAGTTACCTGCAAGAGGATGAAAAGAATAAGGGAAGAGAGATTAAGAAAAGAAACAATAACGAGAGAAAAAAAAAAAGAGAAAAATATAGTTACCACTTAGATCACATGTTGACAGCTTCAAGGAGAACAGGCCTGTCTTTGTCTGGTTTTATAGTACAGCCACATCAGCTACTGCCTCTTAACCAACTTGGGGTTACCTATCATGTTCTGTCATGTGATTTTTTTTGTGACCTGCTACTGCCTACATCTCCCATAAACACAACACCATTCAGGCCATCATTATTTTTTTTTTACTTAACACCATGACCAGTGTTTCACAGTGATAAGTTTTTATTTGGCAGCCCTTGTGTTCATTCAGTCCTGGCAATATGAGATATTGAAGAAATCACATCAACAGCCACTTTGTGGAATAATGTTCTCTTACAGAGAGGAGTATGTACCTATTAAATCCCTTTCTAATCTTAGTTTTTACATTCTCAATCATTTTATAGTGAATCTACAACTTCTGTTGGCACAGGAGTAGAAAATGGTATGCAACAAGTAGATGATTCTTATTCAAATTATGCTGAGTTTGCTGCTAGAAAGTCTGGTTTATGTTACTACACAAATTACAGGATGTCAGTAACCTTTATGTTTTCAATTTAGATGGATATCCTTTTGTTTAGTAAGCCAGAAGGAACTTATGTTAGAATTTACAATCAGAAAAATAATACAATGGAGAATGTGAAAGGAGGCTTTCTCCTTTTTTAGTGACACAATTCTGTTAAATAGATGAGACAACTTTAAAACCTTTTCTCCTCTATTTATTTTTACAGCCTCTCCACCCCAATGTTTTTCTTGTGGAATTCAGAGATTATCTACTGCTATGCATATCCAAATCTTACCCTAGGATCAGCAAGAGTGTTATTTCTGTGTTAGGAAGTGACAAAGGCAGGCATGGTGTATTTTCATCTGATTTATCTCCCTCTCATCCTCATGCAATAATCAAATACAGCTCATAGGTATAGTACACTAGGAGTCTAGTAAAGTGTTACTGGTTTTACAACCTATGCTTCTGCAGAAACTCTTGCAAATATTCTGCAACTATCACTACTCTCAAACATGTTTAGTGCATGATGCTAAGCCCAGAGAAATCAATAGTCATAGAATCATAGAATTGTAGAGTCAACAAGGTTGGAAAAGACCTCTGAGATCGAGTCCAACCTTTGACCTAACACCACACTGCCTAGTAGACCATGGCATCCAGTCTCTTCTTAAACACCTCCAGGGACAGTGGCTCCACCACCTCCCTAGGCAGACCATTCCAATCCACAATCACTTTTTCTGTAAAGAACTTCTTTCTAATGTTTGATCTAAACCTCCCCTGGTGCAGCTTAACACTGTGCCATCTTGTCCTACTGTTGGTTGCCTGGGAGAAGAAACCAACCCCTATCTGGCTACAACCTCCTTTCAGGCAGTTGTAGAGAGCAATAAGGTCTCCTCTGAGCCTCCTCCTCTCCAGGCTAAACACCCCCAGCTCCCTCAGCCATTTCTCATAGGACTTGTGCTCCAGTTCCTTCACCAGCCTCCTTGCCCTTCTCTGGACACACTTCAACACTTCAATATCCTTCCTAAATTGAGAGGCCCAGAACTGGACACAGCACTCGAGGTGCTGAGTATAGGGGCAGGATCACTTCCCTGCTCCTGCTGGCCACACTATTCCTGATCCAGGCCAGGATACCACTGGCCTTCTTGGCCCCCTGGGCACACTGTTGGCTCAGTTGGTTCAGTTTCCTGTCAATTCACAAATATTCATAATTTTTTGAATATGCTTGAAAGACTACTATACACCAAAAAAAAATCATGCTAGCATGTGTTGGAATGAGAATTTAAAAGAACGTATTTTAATCGTGGAGGGTTTTTTAAATAAAAGTGGGGATTAAAATTTATTTTAGTTATATTTACTCTATGTATGACTTCAATGGTTCTGCAGCAGATGGTGGAACCTAGTTCATAGTGGCTACTTTTAAATAGCTGGGACTTAGAGTATACTGCTATTGGTTTATGAATTATAAAGGCACCTAGTTTCCCTTTCTTGTTGGTGTGTGTTGCATTATTCTATGACTAACTTAGCACAACTATGACTTGAGCTTTCCACAGCGATATTGTTCTGCAACTTTGTCACTCAGGCTGAAGTGTTTCCTTATTTAATGAACTCAGTCTTTTCGTCTTTTCTCTAGTTTGAAAGGTTTCTGTTTTGAGTTGAAACAAAGGTAAGAAAAACGAATTATTTTTAATTCTTTGCAGTTTCTTTCTCTCAAACTGATATCAACAGTGTTAGTTCAAAATTCTACATATCCCTCTAGGCCTATTTAAGATGTGAGTTGATGGATAACCTGCAGTGATAAAAACATTATCAGCACCTTGTATATAAACATTTGCTAGTGAACTTGATAGGTATGTAGGTAAAATTCAAGTTGGGTATGACAAAAGCCATTCAGAAAGACTATCGTGCTGCAGGATATTCCTTCTGCAGTGTGAGTGCTTTGAAAAACAGTTATTTCCCTACAGATTAACAAATACAAATACAATAAGACGTGCAGCAGAGAATCATTCTCAGGTGCCACTCCTGCTGCTGCAAGTCATTGTGCCTTGTCTCTCCAAAACTTTGTTATGGGCAATTATATCTTTTGAAGTAGGTGGCTAGAGAAACCATACTCCCTAAAGGTTCCCCAAAGATTCACCATCTGTCAAAAGTGAGCCATTCTGCCACCTTTATAATTAACTGGTACCTCACACCTACATTCTCACACCTACTGTAACATACTGTTCTTGAGAATAAGCGTATTGCCACACTCATGTCAACTCCTCTTCTAAGGCATTGCTATTATGTATCATTATAAACCAAGACAAAATGCAAATGTTTACCCTAGGAAAATATCATAATGACATCCCAGAGGAGTACATAAGTAAACACATTTCACGGTTGCTTTTTTACCAACTAGGTCCCTACAAGAGTTTTCAGAAAGCCCAGCTATGTCAAGATGCAAGAATCTCAGCTCTTCCCACTCGCTCGTGCTCGCTGGTGCACCCAAGAGGTTAGTTACATCCATGTATTTCCAGTGAGGAGTACCAGGTATTAGTCCATCAAGGGATCAGCAAATGTGAGTACCATTTTAAATAAGCAGTCAAGGTGTCAGTTTGTAAAAGCCATGCACTCATTTATTTGAACAAGAGCAAAATAACCTTCTCAATAACAGGTGTCCGATCTCCGATGCATTTGCACCAGTGCAAAAATCAAAACCTACCTCAAATTGCAGTGGGCTTTGAATCCCCCATAAGACAGAACTCTGAGAATTCTTGTGGCAGCTGCAGTATGCCCTATGTTGTGTCTAGAGAGAAGGGAACCTGCAGAGCTGTGAACCTACACCTTTTATTAATGTTCTACTTGCTAAGCTACCTAGATGTAATGCCACCAGGTAGGGGAACATATATTAATATTTAAGCAACATGACCCAAAATGACTGCTTTCACTTAAGCAGTAGTCCCCATAAAAGGGGAGAAGAAGGGAAGATAATTACTTATGAAAAACAAGACTATATGACAGCTACTGCAAGAGAAAGTTAGTACCAAGACAGTGATGTAAATAATCCTGATGTTTTCACTGCAGTGTCACTGAATGGCTGGTGTTCTGGGAAAAGGATCCAGTGGAGATTCTGCTTAATTTGGGGTTTGGTACAGAAGAACCCGATGTCTGCACAAAAATCCCTCCTCGGTTCCTCAGTGGTGTTTCTGTAGCAAAAGGCTTTGACATCCAAGCCTTTTTGGAAGCTCAGAAACAGCGGATGGACATTGAGAGGCCAAACCTACGTGGTAAGGAGAGACATTTTGGCAAAAGGAGAAGTTTTAGCCATAAATAGTGTGGGAACTGAGCAGGTAGGGAAGAAAAGGGTTATGAAGGAAAATTCATGGAAAAAGGACATGTATTTAGGAGACATTGAGGAATTCCTCCTTTGTGGCAATGGTATTTCCTAATATGACTGAAGTACTGTATAGGTCTGCTCAGCTGTGGACTGATTTGTGTGCTGAAGATACTGGCTTGTGGCATTTTAAAACCAAACTGTACATCCTCTATAAGACCTACCCCATGATGAGAGATTGTTCTTGGTGTTGCAGAGGCAGCAGAATTATATGGGTCCATTGGCTCAGCCACTTCACTGGCAATACCTTAATATGTACCCACCAACACTGGTGATGTAAGCCAACAGAGAGGATACGGAATCCAGTCAGGCCTGACATGGGCCTGTGTTCCCCTTTACCCTTGGTGCCTCTTACAAGGCAATGTTCAGAGCAGATGACAACATATTAACTTCCTGTGCCTAGAGCTGCCAGAACTTGTGCATTAGACCCACTAGAGCCTAAGAGTTCTGTGGTTCAAATATGCCCCACGACATAGATGAGGATCATATTTTAAGTACAAAAAAAAAATTGCACCATTTGAAGCAGTCTTGATTTTTACTCAGATGATTTTATTCTTGCTTTGTATATTTTGCTGTTAAGAAATGAATACGAGGTCTTCACCCTAAAGATATATTTACATTAAAATAGATTGTTAATCTGCTAGTATATCACCCATCTCCCATCTGAAAAGTCCTATTTTGACTTCATATCCCCACAAGTTTGTAGTACAGGTTAGCCAGATGGCTCTTGAAATCTACTGTTTACTTAAGATGCTCAGTAAAGCAGGATCTCTCACATAGCCCATGCATTCCTGTCTAGAATTACACCAAAGAAGCAGTATGGATGGAATGAGAATTGAAACAGAAATGTCAAAGCATTGTGGAAAATGTGTTTTTCTCTCTCTCTCTTTTTATAGCATACATTTCAATATTTACAGCAAACTGACATATCAAACAGGTTTCACAGCTCTCACTTTATTTCTCTCTCTGTAACTTCTTAGAGAGAGAGAAAGAGGGATCAGAGGTAATCAGTGTGAGTGGATGGAGACAGATTTGATGAGAGGACTCTTAAATGGATTAGAAACTGGTTAGATGGTTGCATCCAAAGGGTAGTAGCCAATGGCTCAGAGTCCCAATGGACTCTGGCATTGAGTACACCCTCAGCAAATTTGCTGATGACACCAAACTGAGTGGTGTGGTTGACATACCTGAAGGACAGGATGTCATCCGGAGGGACAAGCTCAAGAAGTAGGCCCGTGGGAATCTCATGAAGTTCAGTAAGACCAAATGCAAGATGCTGCACATGGGTTGGAGCAACCCCCAGTATCAATATAGTGTGGGGGATGAACAGGTCAAGAGCAGCCCGGCTGAGAAGAACTAGGGGGTGCTGGTGGATGAACTGGCAACCTGTGCTTGCAGCCCAGAAAGCCAAACACATTCTGGGCTGCATCAAAAGTAGTATGGCCAGCAGGTTGTCTTGGTTTAAAGACAAATGTTGCTGCAGGAACTTCAACAAAATGAACTCCCTCCCTTCTTTATTTCCCATCAATACAGAAAGGCAAAATGCAAGGAGTTATAAGTGAAACAGTTTACTGACAAGGAAACAGCTGCAACTACAAAGATACAAAGGAAACAGCTTACCCAGAAAGATGAGAGTTCACCATCCCACATGGCCCCTGGGAACAAAGGGGAAAAAAAACTGGTAGAGGGTCCTCCCAGCCAACCGCCTCCTTCTGTCCAACTAAGCAGAAGAAAACAATGAGAAACAGGACAAAACCAAAAATCTAGGAAAACTGCGTTTTTCACAAGGAGTTATACTATTAAACTGCCCACAATACCTTCCCTGGTCAACTTCAGGTCTTGACTGTAGCAGTGGCGTTAGTTCAGAACTTCTTTGTTCTCTGCCACGTGTTGCCTCCAGCACTGGTGCTGCCCTGCTTGGCTTGGCTGGGTGGTGGGCAGCAGCAGTCCTGTGGTTCCAGCATGGGCCAGTGGTGGTCCCAAGAGGTGGCAGTGGACCCTTCACTTTTGTTTTCTCCTTGGCTGTGGTGGAGGGTGAGCAGTGGTGATGTCTGGGTGAAGGGTCTGGGCTCAGTGGGAGCGGCGGGTCTGACAGCGGGGGCCCCCATCGGTGGCTGTGGCAAAGGGTGGTGCCACATGGACTAAGCACACCCACATGGCCGGGGGGAGATAAAGTTTCTGCTTAGCATCTGGACATTTTTTTGCTTCCATTCTCCTCCTGGCTCTGGCAGAGGGAGATGAGCATTTGTTCTTAAAGAGGCAGTCTCTCCAAAACAATATTGGAAAAGGGAATAAAATGCATTTTATTCCCTTTTCCAATATTGTTTTGGAGAGACCCTCCTGTGACCATGAAGAGATCAAGGGAGGTGATTCTCCCCTTCTACTCTGCTCTGCCGAGGCCCTACCTAGAGTCCTGCACCTAGTTATGGGGCCCCTGGCACAGAAAACACCTGTTGGAAAGAGTCCAGAGGAAGGCCAGCAAGATGATCAGAAGAATGGAGCACCTATCTTATTAGGAAGGGCTGAGAGGATTGGGACAGTTCAGCCTGGAGAAGAGAAGGCTTCAGAGTGACCTAATTGCAGCCTTCCAGTACCTGAAAGGAGCCTACAAGAAAGATGGAGATAAACTTTTTACAAGGACATACAGTGACAGGATAAGGGAGAATGGCTTCAAACAGAAAGAGCAGGTTTAGATTAGATGTTAGGAAGAAACTTTTTAGTGTAGGGAGGGTGAGGCACTGGAAGAAGTTGCCCAGAGAAGCTGCTGATGTCCCATTCCTGGAAGTGTTCCAGGTCAGGCTGGATGGAGCTCTGAGCAACCTGCCGTAGTGAAAGTTGTGCCTGTCTACAGAAGGGAAGTTGGAACTAAATGATCTTTAAGATCCATTCCAACCCAAACCATTCTATGATTAAGAGCTAATAAAAATTCACTGAAAATATGCATTCTGCATAAGCCACAAAACACCATTTTTATTTGTTTTGGTTGGATGGGGCTCTGAGCAACCTGGCCTAGTGAAAGGTCCCCCTGCCCAGAGCGGGAAGGTTGGAATTAGACAATATTTAATGTCCCATCCAACCCAAGACATTCTATGATCCTGTGATGGTGGATGAAGACCTGGAAGGTAGAGAACTAGAAGGGAATGAGAGCAGATCAAAGCCTCTGAGAGAAGGAGTTTGCATAGTGAAGGCAGACAGTTGTTAGCCAAGGTGTAATTTAATTACTTGTCCTGCAGTCATCCTCAATGGGAGCACTCTTTGTTACATGTTAATGGCTCATCTGTAGGAGTGAGATGCTGTGAAGTAAGATAAGAATTTCTGTTCCTTTGGGTGTGATGTCCATCAAAACATAATATCCTGCTTTTGACAGTTTGGGAGGGGGTTTTCACACCATCTGCTTAGGCCTCCTAAGTATGTGCCTGGGCTGGGAGCATTTAGTCAAGAGAGATGGGATTGATCCTTCAGAGATACTACATCTTTTTTCACTGTCTACATATTTCTACATATCCAGTGATTAACTGCAGCCCAGCTCACTGCACCAAATTGTAGGCATTTAGCTGAATCACTGTAGTTAGTTGCTTCACTGTAGTATTTCTATTTCCATAGCAAGTGAAGAGAGTCAGGCAACTCCCGCAGGTCATCATCCAGCCACCACTTTAAACATCTCTCTGAAGAAGCCAGACTGTCTCAGTGACCATGCAGATAAGTTATGCACAAGTAGCTTCTTGCAGCAGGTGTTCCAGGAGAGGACTTACAGCTAAAAAGGACTGCATTGGGTTTAGTTGTCAAATGCCTGAGGAATATCTTCAAATGACTTTTTTTTTTCCAGCCTTGCTAATCTTAGGTTATCTAATGATTTTGCAGTGATGTATAGCAATAAGGGGGAGTAGCGGATTCATGTTTATTAGATTTTGTAATGGATTGCATCTCTAGAACAGGATCTAGTCTATCTGCCTTCAGAACCAATGCTGCACCTAAATTTTCAAGTACCTGAATCAGCTCTTCTAAAACCAAGTATTGTAATGTGCAATCTTCAACATTCCCTGTAATGTCAATGAGAAGAATAAGTGCTTTTGAAGGCCTCCAGAAAAGTGCTGTCCTCTTTGTAATTTAAAGTAGAAGGTTCAGGTCTAGAGATGTTTCACAGCATTTACCTCTCTATGAACAATTTAGGGAATTCCAAACTCCTTTCTGTTGGAGGATTGCTCCACCAAGGCATTGGAGTGAAAGTGCCAAAACAGGGCAGATGTGTCACTTCTGGAGATTTCAAGACTGTATTGAAACACTGATCCCAGAGACAGTGATGCTTCAGTTATGGATGATTCAGTTATTGTCACCATGTTTGGTTTACTATCTCTGAACCGTTTCAATGCTAATGCATTCTAAATCCCTCTCATTTGCCTCTAGGAAAAGGAAGAAATTGCTTAATCTGAGTTAGTAAATGCTTGAGAGGTTATCTCGTCAATTTACTTTCTCATATTCTCTGAGTCAGCAAAGAGAGCTAATTGATTTAGTACAACGTGTTACTCTGAAAGCAGAAGGGATAGAGAGAAAGATTGTAGGTACAACATGAAAGACAAGAAACCCGGACGAAAAAAGGAGAGAGGTGATAAAGACTAAGGACTTTCATAGTGGAGTGATCTCTCTCCATTTTAATATTGCATTCATTTCCTATTGAAATAATTTTCCATTTCTCTCTGTCTTTTCCAAGAATATAGTTTTCTAGGCCTCCTTCACCTTCTAAAATAAACATGGATTGTTATAGAGTCATTTATGAATTTTCCATTCACTTAGTGTTGTTTCCTCAGCATTGTCAGTGTGTTTTCAGAGACATCACTCACCCTTTCAGTTTCTCAGCCAGATCCAAAACAAAAGCTTGTCCCCATCTTTTGACAGCAGTGAAAATTTTACTGACCTCATTATAAGCAATATTAGTGACTTCTTAACTGAAGAAATAGTCAATTGACAGTCAGAAATTTTAAGTGAAAAGTAATTATATTTCTGAATATGTTGATTCCCAAATCTTTTGAATACTTCAGGTTTCTAAAAACCTTAGTTCAGAAAAGAAGAAATGTTTCTATCTAATGCTCAATAACAAAAAAACCTTCAAACCACTGTTTCAGTACCACATTTCCATACTGCTGTATCTAAATTTGCTTGCAGTAAATTGTCTTGTTTCTGTGGATTTTCCACATTCACTGCTGCAAGTCCCTCAGTGGAACTGTAGTTCAAGCCTCAGTCCTCACTGTGAGGTGAGCGTATTAGGGAGATACCATTCCACACAATTCATTGTTGTCCTGTGACTACGACACAGGTCAGCTAGAAGAAAGGAGACATATGTAAACCCTTTCTAAAAGAGAAAGGATGTGTAAATTGCTAAATGCCATCTCTGAAGTGCAACTTTGATTCAAGCAAAAGCAGTATTGCCAAGACTCGAGTTGAACAATCTAGAAAAAAAGAAAGTATTTTAATATATGACAAAGTAGATAATGCTGAAATTTCATCTTTATTTCCCCTGAGAAAAACTGAGCAATTTCAGATGTCTTAATTTTCCCACTGAAAATTTACATTTTTGTTTTTCAAATTCTCCAACTTGCTGTGAAAAAATTTGTTGATTGAATTATTTTTTTTTTTTAACTGAGTCTAGAAATGTTTTGCTTTCCTCCATTTCATTGTGGACCTACCGAAGATTTTCCAAATCATTCATATAGATAACTACTTCAGCCTATGTAATACCAGATTTAAGGAAGAAGGAACAAAACTGTGGGTTTCCCCTCCCAAATTATAAAATGGTTTACCATAAAGTCATTAGAAACCTGAAAAAAGATACAGATGCTACTGCAGATTTATTGATCCTGTTTACAGCATGACTATTTGCTGTTTCACCTTAAGTTTCTAGTTAAAATATATCTGTGTTTATGTCCTTTAATATGTCATCTGTGTTACCATTTTAGACTCTTTTCCAGCAGGCTGCAGAGACTAAAGAGACTTTATCAGCCTCTTGCCTATTTGAGGTGTGATCCTTGGGGAGCACACCTAGAAACTGAAAGAACTCCTTGTTTGGAGAGAAATAGTCCATGAAACAAGGCTGTCCCTGACATAATTTCTTTATGACCTGAGCATCTATTGCATTGCACGTGAGTGAAGGGTTTATTTTGATGTGATTCATTTACAATTTATCTTGTTTGATTTGTTCTTTAGGTGTCTCAAGCTTTTTGAGATAGTTTACAAAAGCTAAGCAGTGGGTAAAAAAAAAATTCATATTGCAACACATTTTTTTTCTGGTTCATATCAAGAGAGTGACTGGACTGCTGTGACACAGTCAGACAAAGGAGATTAGCACTGGGCATGCTTATGGCCTGCTGTAGTGGGAGCCAGATGAAACATTAGGATAAAATATGCTTTACATGGGGAGTATGTGGTAGCAGAGTGGATATGCTCCCCCTTCAGCACGTGAAAAATTATTTACTTTGAAACTCCAAACTTATGCAAATGGAAAGTGTACAACACTGTGTTACATGTACTGATAGATCAGATAAGTCCTTTAAAAAATTTGAAGTGAAATTATTTTGAAACGGTGGTGGAATTTCCCTCCGGTGTTAAAAATCAGGCAATGTCTGGGGCAAAGACAAAAAGGAGTATTCCTGAAATGCAGTAACTATCAGAAATGATATGTCACAGTATTTGTTCTTGATACCACAGACCAACTCAGATCCGTGTTAAATATCCCCTTGTTGTCTAATTGTCAGTGAAGCAGCTTTACCAACAGCCTGCATGCAGATTGCACAGAGAAAAATGTGACTGCTCTCTAAGAGGAACAACAGCCAAGAAAGTTAGCGTTTTGCTGTCTACTCTGCTCAATGAATCTCTCAAGGAAGGAGGAGTTCTGGTGGCAGATTCATTGCCTCAGGATAGGCACTGACACAATGGGCAAGAAAATGCGTTGTGTTTCTTTGTATAAATAACTTCATAGTGCCGTAGTGATGAAGATCTCTGAGATCCCTTGGATAAAATGTTACTGGCTTATCTTTATATGCTGTACTATGGAAAAAAATAAAAGGCCCTGAAATTACAGAAGGTTAGTAAAATGAAACAAATCTGGGAAACTTTATATGACATCAGTGACGAGTTTCTAGGGGATAAGTTATTTGCTTTGCACTCCTCTGAAAATGAGAACATCGCTTCTGCTGTCAATTTTTATCAGTTAATGACTCTATGCATTTGGCAGCTATCCTGGACAGCTGCCAGGCGTAAACATTTGAGGTCAGATTTAAATGACTTTATTCACATGAGTTTCAGTAAGTCCTCAGAAATGGCATCCAAGTCTGGCCCAGACAATGGGAGAATTTCAGGCTGAATTCTGTAACCTTTATTCGTAATGAGCAATATTCAGCTGCACTTGACCCAAGGAATTCAACCTTGTGTGTTTGTCTAATATAGAGAACTATGCAATGATGTCTCCATGTAGTCTGAACGGGTCCTCTGGAAGCAAATGGGAAAATGTAGCCACTTTTGAATGAAATATTTAGTATGTGTCTTGGCAGTGACAAGTTTGAATAATCACTGTACTTTATTACTTCAAATTATGTTTTTTAATAACCATGTTGCCATTTTAATAACCATTCTGCCAAACTCAGGAACATTTTCAACTGCTGCAAGTACTTGACCATATATCCAGTGCCCTCACATCTTTGTTGATTGATGTCAATATCCAATAGACCAAACCACAGGGCACTGGCAGGGATTTAGAGCAGTCTGCTGGATGCTGCAGAGATCATACTTGTGGTCACACAAGTGAAGTGGAGACTAACAAGTTAGCTCCTGTAAAGGGTTTCTTGGCAAAAAATGCTACTGAAACAGAGCTCACTGGCACTTGGGGAGCCAACTTGCCCAGCAGAAAAGAGCAATCCTGTTTTTGTACAGATACTACTAAGGAGGGGCACAGTCCAGGCAGTCCAGGTAGTTTTCTCTAACCATGTCATTAAATTAAGACCATGTATTGTCTGAAACCATGGGGCCACTGAAATTAGTAGTTTGGCTGTGGCCCATAGCAGATGTGTGGGAAACAGAGTTAATGGGCACATATACAGTGATCCTTCTCCTGTATTTTTCTAGCCTTTGACAAAGGGAATTAGAGATCCCCTTAAGCTACAGACTGCATGGAGAACACACCCAACATCAATGTTCATGTGTTACTTGTATCGAATAGATCTTCTCTTAATTGTTTTTTTTTCTGAAGGAGTTTATGCAGCACCATGATATGATGTTCTCATTGATATATTGGAAAGTCAAATGAGTCTTTTTTCCTAGAGGAAAAAAAAAATAAAATCTGACCTTACATACACTTTTTGGCAAGAATGTTTCCTTGGGCTTCTTCTTTTCAAGTCGCATTTTTTTCTCTAGGGATATTTCCCTGAGGCTGTTCAAATAAGATTGTTAGTGTATTACAACCTTTATATATTGATTACTTCGAGCAAGGCTTGGAAAGGTTCTGAGACTATTTTAATGAGGAGACAACAAAAAGGCAACCATCTGAAAGATGCTATGTTTTCACTTTCAAACATATCAGAATATTTTTTGTTTGTTTTGTGTTTTTACTCCTAACTCCCCTTATAAGGTGTACTATAAAAATCACTACCATTAATAAGGATTTTTCCTTCTCTCTTCCTTTTCTTTTCAGATTCAGAGTTTTGAGGATGAAACTCTATGTGAAAATGCTCCTGACACCACTTCAGGTGAGTGTTAAGAAACGACTTGCCCGTTTTTATTTTTAGAACACTGTTCTCATGTAGCTGCTTCTAAAATTTACCTGACAATATATTTTCTCTCTCTACTCCCATCACCTCTGGCATTTGAATGCATCACTCTAGACCTGACAGTCTAGATTATATGACTAGATAAATCACAGGGCTGTAAAATATACTTAGCTTGTCAAGGAAACACGAGTGCACATGAAAAGGATATCTCACATGCACAGCTTTGAGTGTGTGGGATCCCCGTCTCATGCTTTAAGAAGACCTCTTTCTACTCCTTTTTGTCTAGCAAGCAGCACTGAATGTGTGTTCCTGCTGGGTGAATTATTTGCCAGACTCATGCGACTCCTGCCACCCCAGCTCTCAGATCCCTGGGAGATAAGTCAACCAGGAGGCTGGAGATAGCAGCTCTGCAGACATTCTGTACCCCACTCAGACAGGACCATTCAACCAGAACTTTTTGGTGGCAGCGTGGCCTCTACCCCATCACCTTTGTCTACTGTATCACAGAGAATCACCACATGAGCTGACATAGCAGTGAATCATGTGTTAGAAAAGAAGTTATTTGAGGAGCCTATGAAAGGATTAACAGCAAAGCTGTTGGGCCAGGTGTCACACTGTCATTTGGGGCAATCTGAGTTTGGATCCTGGGAAGCATTTGCTGTCAGGGATGGCAGTATTTGGTATATGGCTGGTCAGTCTCCAAAGCAGGAAATGTCTGTCCTAGCACCCTGGAGATCCTTCTTATCCAGTGCTTGGAGTAAGACTGGCAGGTTTTAGGGTTTTTTTAAATGGGACGTAAGTTTAATGTGAAAGAACTAATAAGTAACAAGTAGCAGATGGCAAGGGAGAAAGCTGGAAATTTGGTGACCCCTCACCTTTTGTGGAGTACATTATATTACTTCTGTGGAGCCAGTACAAGTAATATAGCAACCCAAATTCTTACACAGGTATCTAAAAAAGTTTAGATATCCATTGGTGCTGGGCATTCATAGGTACCATTAGTTAGAGTGACAGCTGTATTTGCAGGAATGAAATCATGAGCCTGTTGAAGGTAGCGGCATATGTCCTACTGACTTCAGTGAAAATGTGTGGGGTTTTCTTGGTTAATGCTAGAGCCCAGTAAAGGTGATGGACTAGGATAATGGATACCTCAGTTCCGGAGCATTTGTTTGTGTTTTCAAATTATCTATAAATATATTTGCTGTTTTGCTGAAGGGTTGTTGTTGTTGGTGTGACCAGTGTAATAGACTACACACCTATGGTATTTTGTCAGAGTTGTATGTGTCCAGTCTGTCCACACATGGCTTCAACAAATTTTGGGGGTTCATGCCAGGTCTTTGTTGCTATTCAGACATGTCACCTGAGTTACATGAGGTTGTTTTGGTTTTGTTTTCTGATGGATGTCTTGATCTTCATGAAGAAAGATGAGAACCCTTAGCAGTAGTTTTGCTTATAGCAGTATCTACAGAAAGAGTAGTGATTCTCTAGCACCGGTGCAAAGAAAAACACCATTTGGATAAACACTGAGTGATAGATTAAAAAAAGAGAGAATGTGGACATAGCCCAATGGGGAAAGAATTCAAACTGCAAGAACATACACACAAATGGGGTTTTTTGTTTCTTTGTTCATCTCTAAAAAATGACTGCACTATTTAATTATGGAGGGCCTTAGTTAAAGGATTTAACGGGTTGTATAGGCAGAGCAACCAGAAGACAAGGAGGGAAAAAACTGGTATGTCCTGAATAATCTTTTATGACCTAGGAATAAGCACATGTTTAGTAGCAATTTCATGACAGAGAACACAGACAGCAATTATTTGATTTATTTCTGCTAAGACTGGAATTCAGTCAAAACCATACAAGTGAACTGAACTTAATAAAATGGCGTCTTTGCAGAACCATAATACTATTTAAAAGTTTTGTTTAAATACCATAATAGCTCTCTCTCTCTCATTTTATGTATTGTTTGCTTGGTCTGAATTTAAAGTGGAGATTTCCAGCTCTTTTTTACAGGCTTTTTTAATATTTTTTCTCCTTTTTCCACTGCTATTAAATGGCATACCCCTTCATACCCAGAGAAGACTTTTTGCAACTTCAACTTGCTATGCATCCCAGAAACAGTCTAAAAATTGCCAGTTGTGACTGTAATATTATTAGTGAATAATACCTAGCTTTTAAGAAGGTTCCTATCAAATTCAGAAGAATCTAGCTCAGAGCCTTAAGTAGAGGTCCTCAAAATAGGAGCAAGTGGGAAAGAGAGTCCATCAGGAGCCTACACGAAGCAAACCTCAGCTCCTGTGAGAGCACATCTGAATTTGTATTTGACCTCCAAGTTCCCTAGGGCACAGGCTTCCCCTTTTTCAAGGCTCATGCAGTGCCTGATGCCATAAGGGTCCACTCTCATTTGGCCATGAGCTCTGTTGGAAAGGGTGTGAGTGATGATGAAGATATGAGAGCTTGACATGACCCTGCTGAAATGAGAACTCACCTGAGTGAAAGCGTGAGGTTCCTAATACGAGAGGAAACAGAGAGAGGCAGGAACAGACTGCTTTGCCTAGATGGAAGGTATTAGAGATGGTGACTTATAGAAGTACCTCTCCCTGTGGTATTGTCCTTTGGCTGTGTAACCTGGCCTCAATTTTAGTCCAATTGCCTAATTTTCTACATTCCCCATGAAAGCAATTCCCTGGCTGCTGTGTGTCTTCTTTATATTTCTTTATAATGTAGATTCTAGCTGTTTAACTGCAGTAGGCTTTATGATAAGGCTTTTTTCCTCCTCTCTCTTGGCAGACTCCCAAGACTTAATTTTAAAAGACGCTCAAACCCCCCAAACACCCCTGAATGACTTACAGGAAAAGCAGAGTGTTTGCTAGCTCTGTTTTTAAAAATATTACAATCTTTTTTTATTAGGCAATTTTATCATTGTTATAAATAAGTAATTGTACTGGGGAGAAGGGATAATCCTTATTTAATTAAATTCATCTATAGTCCCAGGTTGGCAGCAACCAGACATATGTGAGACTAATACCCACAGCCTGCCTGTATGCATGTGCAATTAAAAATTCACTCTACAGTAGCACTGGCAGTTTAGTGTTGCTTTTGGCATTTACAAATTCTTTTATTTTGTGACTTTTTTTTTACCATACACATATGCTGGAGCAGATGTTGCTTATTTGTTGTTTATTCAAATCTGTAGTCTCTGGCAGCTAACTCCATTGTTCTGTAATGAAGCTTTATTCACTGTCCTGTATTAGGACCCAGCAAATGCATGATGGGCAGAGTTAGCTCTCAGCAGGAACTACAGTTATTGTCCTTACTTATTGGCTGTTTATATTCTAAAGCTCACAGTTGAGAAAGCTGCCCAAGCAGGGTAAGGGACTAGATGCTGTCTGCAGAGCAGAAATACTTGACTCCACTCACTGTATCTTTGCCCTGATAAGATGCAGGCTTGCATGTAAACTCATCTGTTGCAGAGGTTTTGTATTCAGCACTTGAAAAATAGAGCTGTTCTCCCCCTCCAATCCCTCTCCCACCTTGTTCTCCCCCTCCTATCCCTGCTGCTCCTTCCTTTTTTCAATTAGCCTTTGTAAAGCACTAGGTATAACTAAAGGATGTTTCAACGCTGCTCACCCCCATTAACTCAGCATGTGCCTGAAAATTCATTAAGAGCATCACCTATCAGGAAGGCTTGGGAAGGGTGTTCTTTCAGTGCATGCTGCAGTCACCCACTCCCCCTCATTCCTAGCTTGCTTCCCTCTTCCTCTGAGGGGTGGCCATGCACTGGAAAGGCAGCAATTCCTGCACGGTGCTGACCCAAGTGGACACTGCTCACAAGCACCACAGTGCCAACAGAAAAGCATTAACCTGCTGGAAAAGCCCTTGGTAGCCCAAGAGGCAATCAATCAGGCAAGTAACCACCTCCATCTGGCCCCCCTGTGACATGGTAGCTTGCTACCAATGCACTCGTGATTCATCTTGTCCCAGCTAGTGGTGCCAGGGCTCCCAGACAGACAGTTTTTGCAGCAGCTGGGAGCATCCCAGCTTCCCTGCTGCTGAGCTAACACATTAGCTCCTGTGACTTAGCAAGTAGGAATTTTTTCAATTCTCACACCTTCACTCCTCCTACTTGCCAACTCCTCTGATCGTTTGGCACCATGGCAATGTTTGCAGAATGCAATTGGTATTTCTTTTAATTGACAGTGCTGAGAATGTGAATCCTGTTTGTTTTCCATTATCCATTGTAAATTTTGCCTGCCATTGAAGGAACAATGTCTTCAAAAGTACAAGAAGAAGAGGTATATGTATTTCCTACACTCAGGATTTTCTGTGTACCTTTCTCTAGTTTCACTATTAAGAAATGAACAGCTACTTCACATTTCATATTTGATGTATTGCTAACATAACACTGTTTTTCTTCAAGTATAACTGGCTTTTAATGTTAAGTACATATTAAAGGAAAGAGAAAGGCAAAGAGACAGGCAAAGGGAAGACTTGCTTAAATCTGCAATCAAAAATTGGGAGCTGAACTTAAAAATGTCCTACAACTATTTTTGTGTTGATATCAAATGCAGTTTATAATAAAATTTGTTATTGGTTCATGATAACATACAGTCTCCAAATGACAAGTTGTCTCTTCATAAACCATGATGAGTAATAGACCCATGGATTCCTCTCTGCAACAGTTTTATCTTCTGCAGGTGATCTGGCACAAGGAGACATGTACCTTCTTTAGCTGCTTTGGGTTGCCTACATTTGTTTCATGATGCCGCAGCCCATATTTTCCCCATCTTATACATATGAACTCTGTAAAAGCTTTCTTATTCTTTCCTGTTTCTCACATAAGGAATCTGTAAATGAGAATAAAAAGAAGTTGTTGCATTTTAAGGCATTTTGTGTCCTGAATAACTCTGGTGGCAAAGTGCTGTGGTCCCAGAAAGAAGCAGAGAGAAAAGAGCAAAGTATAAAGCAAAGTTGTAAAATAATGAGTCTTCAAACCTTCCCATGTCTTTTTCCTATCTGGAAAAAAACTTGAGTTGTCTGTTTTCCTCAGGGAAGTCCTCCTGAAAAGACAATTTACTTTTGCAGCTCTTGAGAATACCCTGTCTGCGTCACTTTGCCATGGTTTGTCTTGATGTATCTCACATGTTTACGTATGTCAAAGTCTAACAATTGGTATAAAGATGGAGACTCAGAATGTGGTGATGCTGCATTCACAGTACAGAAACCAGATGAGCAGCAAAGAAGGGAAGATGGGTAGATTTTTGAAATGGTTTCTGTAAGGCTGTGCCACCCAGCAGTGATGCCAGGATACCTTGCCTGCAGTCCTCAGGTCTAGCAGCCTCCCAAGAGCTTTAGGGGATTGTACCATTTTTAGTGAGAAAACTCTTAAAAGTCATTGCACATTTATGTAATTTTGTTGCATTTTGTTGTGTATGTCATATTTTAGATCCTACTGCAGCAGGCTGATTCATCCTAGTGGGAAAGGATATGCACAGACTGCATACTTAAGGCAGATGGCCCAGTGAAACTTATAAAACCTGCTTTTGTTTAAATCATAGGGGGGAGAAAAAGTCATATAATATCTTAGGTATCCAGGAGGACAACCAAATACTTAAGAAAGGAAAGGTTGGTTTAGATCAAGCAATAACCTTTTAAACAAGAAAAATGCTGTAATTAAATTGAGTTGTTCTGAAGTTGTACTGAGTCCTTGACAGAACTTCTCTATTTTTCCTATCTCTGTCTTCTCTTCCCATGTCTTCAACAGAGCACAGGAGGTTCAGAGACTGTGTGGTCACAGACCTCCCTGTTGTTATACTCACTGTTCCAGTCGACAGCATGATCCTTTGATCCTTGCTGCAAAACTCAAAATCCAAAACCCAAATCCCACATCCAGCTCAGGCTTTAAGGCAGCTTTGTGAGAATATCAATGCTTTTGCTTTGAGAGGATTGATTTACCTCACTGTTGATGACACGTCTGAGAAGACAACGTGTATTTTTATACTCTGGAGAACTCTACATGATTCCTGTTCCAAAGATCTTCTACATATTTCTCAATTACTGGCTCATACTTAGCATTTTTCCTTGGGAAAGTATCACTGACAAGGAGAGACAAGCATACTGACGCTCTTGGACCCTCTGAGCAGAGTTGAATGGTTATTACCCTTGAAGTTAAGCCATTGCAAGTGGTTTTTGATCTCTACAAAGCAATGACCAAAAGTCAGAACCTGTTCTGGCTTTCCAATTGCTTTGGACACTGCGGACCAGACAGAAGTTGCAGAACCTAGCAAAAACATGTCAGCTTGTCCTGGTTCTGGCCAGGGCAGAGTTAATTTTTGCAGCAGCCAGGAGGGACAGAGCCAGGACCCTGGGATAATTCAGCACCACCTCACAACATTCAGCATGTGCAGAGGGGATGGAGGAGTGTGGGGGTTTGCCAGGTTGTGCAGGGTGTACAGTCGGGTGGCACCAGGTTCCACGTGGTGAGCCGTTGTTAGCCTGTCTTGTACACTGTGTTGTAGTGGTGTTACTGCTATTTCTAGTAAATTGTTCCTATCTTAAACCATGATCTTTACCTTTTTGTGCTTCCAATTCTCCTTTCCATCCTGCTGGGGGCTGGGAGTGGGGGATGGAGGGGCTGGGTAGGCAAAGGAGTAAGATAGCAAGATGCACGTGGTCTGGGGTGTTTCAGTGAGAAGACTAAATTGGGGAATGACATTCCTAAACCACAACAGGCTTTTTCACTCATTTTTGTCAAAGGCTCCTGGGAACCACCCTCCCTTTTGTGAAGTGGGTCTCAGTTGCAGAGAGCCCGATGAGGCTCCCAGTGATCGCTTATTTTTTATTCATTATCTCTGTGCAGCTGCTACTGGGAGCAGTTCTGATGTAACGTGAGCTACAGTGTAGGCTGATGACATTCAGCTCTACCTCTCATTTTCATCAGAAGCAGACACAAGCATCATCCGTCTCTCCCGACATTTGGCAGTGGCAAAAATCTGAATTAAAGACGATTGGCTGAAGCTCAGTTGAAATAAGATGGAAGTGATACTGACTCTCAAGGAAAAGCAGGAGGAGGACCTGTCAAGGTTTGAAGCTCTTTCATCAGCTGAGGGAAGATAAAAGACTATTGTCAAAGTGACTGCAATTTCAGGTTTTGACTAGGTTCATCACTACTCCTAACCTCCCAGACTGCAGAAACATGATTTATTGCAGAGAACTGACTACAGTGTTCTCTCTTTTCCTGTCAAATTCAGCTCTTATATTACTCATTTATACCTTTACCATTTCTAGGGCAGTGTGTTCTTGTGCAGGACAGGCAGGAGATGACAGGAAGCTCTGGCTTGCAGAGTAGGCAGCCACCTTGCTCTTGAACATAGCAGTTTTGCAGCGGTATGTCTGCTGCTCTCAGCAACAGTGTGGGAGATTCACAGCGTTGGGCTGTATTACAGAGCCTGACATGACCTCCTTCTGTAGTTCCAGCCAACCTGTTAAAACAAAGTTTCCAGAGTTGGAAACCAAATTTTACTGGGGATAGGGGATATCCTTGAAAAAGGCAAAGGAGGAGACATCTGAATGGTGAATGTCTGTCACCAATGCCCACAGACAGCAGAGCTGACCCTCTCTAAAGACACACAGGATAGTTCACTAGTGCTGGAAATTACATCCTTTTCAGTGATGTACATGGTAGAGAACATGCCTCTTCCCTTGCCCACGTTCATCTCTGATTTGGGTACAGAGCACAGAAAATAAACAAAAATTCTTTTTTCTTTCATTTTTCTTTACTCAGTAGCTTTACAGGTTATGAGCTAATTCAGCTTGTCTCCAAGGTTTCCTTCTACACACTAGCTCAGAACAACCTGTAAGGCAAGACAGTGAAAGAGAGATCAAACCGACTCACCCACCCATCCCAGGCATCTCACAAAAGAAGTATATTTATTCCTGCTCTTGAGGCACTGACTAAAGTGGACAGCAGATTTACAGAAGTTAGTTTTAAATCAGTAAACACGTACACCAGCTTTAAAAATGCTAGCATGCAATGCAGCTACCAGTGGCTGTGTAACCACTGCATTGGGAAGCTCTCACCCTGCTTTTCCAACAGATTTTGCAACCTGGGCAGAGCTCCAGGTTGCTATGCTCTGCCTACTGGCTGTGCTGCAGCATGAGCATGCTAGACATAACCATACTATACACTGAGTCTTAAGGCAAAATCTTGGCTGGAACTTGGTGCAAAATTTGTGTATTCCGGAGGAGGACTGAAGCTGAATTCTCTGACGATAGGCTACATAGCTATTTCTGTTATGCTCTCTGCCAGAACAGTTTGTGTCTTTAATGCTCCATGGGCTGGTTCTCTGAAGTGCTTACAGCTAATATGTGGAGAGCATGTAGGCCAATGTCCTCCCAGGGGCACATGGGCACCCATAGCAGGCAGCCAGGTGCAGGATGAGAACCCTGAGGCTGCACAGGAGGATGTGAAGCATGGTGTGTGCACTTTCAGTGCCCCTGGAACTGTGCATGTGTGTCCTGCTAATGATAGCTGTGATAGAGCCCAGAGATAATCACGTAAAGAACTGCAGGCTGAACAAGGAGAAGAAGCAAAAGATCAGTTGCTGTCACATGACATGTGTACCTCCCGGCCCTGTCTCACATCCTTGGGGTGCAGCATCTGTGCACTCGTGTCCCACCTGAGGTGGTTGCAGTCCTGTGAACTGCAGAGCTTTACCCTCTTTTTCACAATGAGTTTGGCTTCACTCTCAGAAAAAGAAAAGTATACCTGAAGTCCTCCACACACCAGTGGTAGCCAAAGTGATGGGGAGAAAAGCACTGGAGACTGAGTGAAAAAAATACCTCAGAGGTGCCAGGTTTTGCTTACCTTCTCAGCTCTTCTGGGCATAAACCGGTCTTTTGTTGCATTCTTAATGCATCTACCAGCAGAATTTGGAGCAATTAATAATAGAAATTGCATTTTGTAGAGATTTTCTAAAATGTATTTTCAGCCAGTCACACCGTGTAAGATGATTGACATGAAATTCCCTCTCAATTCAAAGGGAGCAGAGGATTGACAAATTTCACAGCTCACCTGACAAAGAGTAGGAGCTTTTGCTGCATCAGGTGCATTTTGGGGCGTATTATTTACTTCCAAATAATATGACTATTCTAATAAGATGGTTTACCTGGCTTCTGCTAAAACGTCTTTGAAAAATGAAATTTGGAGAAAGTCATGGTTTAAAACTCTGGTTTGTGCTGGCTTTCGGAAATTGTGGCTTATGTGCTGCTGCTATCTGGTGGATACTATTCTGAATTGCAGCACAACTCGGAGCCGCAGCTGTGCAGCAAGGAAGGGGTCAGAGCTGCAGGCAACGGGGCAATCTGGATCAGGCTCTCCCGAGGGCAAGCTGTGGAAATGTGGATTGCATTTGGCTAGAAAATAAGTGTAAACTAGATGTTTTTAACCTCAGTTTGCTTGTTCGTCCCCATTTCTACACTGTGGAAAGTGAATCCGTGTCACAGGAGTAGTACAGGGGTATTAAAGATAAAGACTAAGAAAAGACTTTTCCTTTACAATTTCAGTGGCACTAGTTTAAATGTTTACTTTCCTAGCCAGTGATCAGCAATTGGTGCAGATATCTATGGAGGGACTGCTTCTTAGATTAAGGAAAGACATTACAGTGTGCTGGGAATAATCAAATTTTATAGAATATTTACATAAGATCAAGGTTGTTCACACACTTGGGAAATTATATGAATAACAAGATTTCTTTTCCCAAAATGCTGAAAGTTGCACAAAATAATTTCTTTCAGTGTATCAAGGTCGAGTGATCTTCAGAAAATCTCCTGTTTTGGATAACAGCAATTTAAAAAAACAAAAATTAAAAAAATGGTGCTTTGTGGCTTATGCAGAATGCATATTTTCAGTGAAGTTTTTTTAGCTCTTAATCACAGAATCATAGAATGATTTGGGTTGGAATGGATCTTAAAGATCATTTAGTTCCAACTCCCCTTCTGTAGACAGGCACAACTTTCACTACAGCAGGTTGCTCAGAGCTCCATCCAGCCTGACCTGGAACACTTCCAGGGATGGGGCATCCTCAGCTTCTCTGGGCAACTTGTTCTGATGCCTCACCACCCCCACAGTAAAGAGCTTTTTTCCTAATATCTAATCTAACTCCACTTTCTTTCTGTTTGAAGCCATTCTCCCTTATCCTGTCACTACACACTCTTATAAAAGTCCCACTCCATCTTTCTTGTAGACTGCCTTCAGGTACTGGAAGGAGGCAATTAGGTCACTCCGAAGCCTTCTCTTCTTCAGGTTGAACAAACCAAATTCTTTCAGCCTTTCCTCATGGGATAGGTGCTTCATTCCTCTAATCATCTTAGTGTCCTTTCTCTGGACTTGTTACAACATGTTGATGTCTTTCCTATGCCAGGGACCCCAGAACTGGATGTAGCACTGCAGGTGGGGTGTCACCTGAGTGGATTAGAGGGGCAGAATCACCTCCCTCACCCTGCTGGTCACACTTTCTTCAGTGCAGCCCAGGATTGGGTTGGCTTTGTGGGCTGCAAGTGTTGCCTGGAATACCTAGGAAGAAAANAGGCAATTAGGTCACTCCGAAGCCTTCTCTTCTTCAGGTTGAACAAACCAAATTCTTTCAGCCTTTCCTCATGGGATAGGTGCTTCATTCCTCTAATCATCTTAGTGTCCTTTCTCTGGACTTGTTACAACATGTTGATGTCTTTCCTATGCCAGGGACCCCAGAACTGGATGTAGCACTGCAGGTGGGGTGTCACCTGAGTGGATTAGAGGGGCAGAATCACCTCCCTCACCCTGCTGGTCACACTTTCTTCAGTGCAGCCCAGGATTGGGTTGGCTTTGTGGGCTGCAAGTGTTGCCTGGAATACCTAGGAAGAAAACTTCCACAACAGGGCAAGGCAGAGAAAAATCCTTTACTATGAGTTTAGCTATAGCAATCCATGACATGTGTGCCCGGATCACAGAATTCTACAAATTTATGATTCTACTTAATTTCCCTATCTAGAAAATACATCCAATGTCTAATTAGCCCACCCCCCTGCTATCTATAACCACCCCCCCAGAAACACCCCCTTAGAATTGAGTCGGTGGTCCCAAGACCACTCCTTCCTCCCTCCCCACCGTCATCTTCATCATTACATCTTCTATTTGGAGTTCTTCCAGTCCCCTCTAACCCCATCTCTATACTACAACAATATTGTATTTTGACTATTACATGTTCTAATAGCTCTCTGGACACAGCCTAATATCTCCCCCTTAGCACAGAAACAGGCTTCAAGAATGTGACACAGAGGTTAAAATCTAGCTTAAGGATTTGGTACAGGGGTTATAAACTACTTTTTAAATGCAAAAGACTATAAAACTATATAAAACTACATTAAAATCTACAACTATATTAAGGCTTATGGCAACACAAGCACACAGTGATGGCTCATGTCCAGCTTCTCGTTTACCAGCACTCCCTATTCCTTCTTGGCAGGGCAGCTCTTTATCTAATCATCTCTAAGCTTACATTGATATCAGGGGTTGTCTTCACCCAGATACAGGACGTTATTAGTCTTATTAAACCTCGTGAGATTCCTATGGGCCTGCTTCTCAAGCGTGTCCAAGTCAGGATGGCGTCCTGTCCTTCAGGTGTGTCAACTGCAACACTCAGCTTGGTGTCATCTGCAAATTTGCTGAGGGTGGACTCAGTCCCTTCATCTATGTCATTAAAGAAGATATTAAATAACACTGGTCCCAATAAATGTCCAAATAAACTATGTCAATTTGACTCAGCTTTGCTCACCCCCCCATATTTTTGCCCAACTTGCATCCCTCCTAAAGACAGTATTCCATTTGCTAAAAGGTTTTAGTTCATTTAAACATGAGGAATGGTAGCTGTGAATAAGTGCTGTCCCTAAAGGTGGCCTTGGCCTGCTGAAAGTGCATTCAGTTCCTCTGCCTTCTCTGCATCCTTTGGTTACCAGGCTCCCCCCTCCATTTAGTGATGGCTCCACATTTTCCTTACATTTCCTTTTGTTACTGATCTATTCAAAGAAGTCCTTCTTGGTGTCCTTGACATCCTTGGACAGATTTAATTCCAGATGGGCCTTGGCCTTCCTTGTCTCATTTCTATGTACTCTGACAAGTCAGTCAGTACAGCCAAGATTGCCTCCAATGTTCACATCCCAAACAAGGCTTTCCCTTTTTGTTAGTATAGGTCAAGCAGCACACCATTCCTTCTGGAGTTCTCCTCTACCTGTGTCAGAAAGTTGCCATCCATGCTTTCCAGGAACCTCCTGAACTGTTTGTGCTTACTAATCTGCCCTTTTATCCTAGCCCATATCCTCTCATCTCGCTCATCCTCCCCTCTAGACAGAGCTTGATACATTCCAAGTGTTACCCCACATAGAGTGCAACTCTACCACTGTGCGTTCCTGATCTGCCTCTCTTAAACAACACGTAGCCCTTTGTGACAATTCCATGCCACCTCTCCCACCACATCACCATAATCACAATGAGATCAAAGTCCTGTGACTGCACACAGATTATTAGTTCCTTCTGTTTGTTCCCCATACTGAGTGCATTGGTGTTCAGGCACTTTAAAGAGGTATTTGATTGTGTCAATATCTCAGTAGGAGTGCAAAGGGATGGCCCATGGTCCTGTCTTGTGGCTGCTTGCACTTGACTTAAGCCTAGGGCAGTCACTATAGTTCTCCCCATACCACACCTTATGTCTGTTGAGCCTGTCCTGTCCCTATTTCCCCTTCAAATCTGCATTAAATCTCTCTCAATGAACCCTGCTCCTGAGCTAAGATCAACGAACTCCTGAGGTAAGATCCTTTTTCCTCTTTGAGACAGGTGGACCCCCTTTGTTGCTAGCAGGCTTGGTGTTGTATAAACCAACCCATAGTCAAAAAACCCACCAAAATTCTGCTTGTAACACCAGTGAGACTCAGCAGCACAAAGTGGGAACAGTGCAGGTTCAAGATGTTCTTTGGAAGTCTCTTGGATGTCTCCCTCCTGCCCAGCAAAAAGGCCTGGATTAAAGTTAATCTGAAGAACAAGAGGCTGGTATCATAGGGGAGATGTTGGGTGCTAACAAATCAGAGCAGGAAGACACTGTCCAAAATGGTGAAATGGGTTCTTTTCTGAAATCTGTTACTGTTCAGATGTCTTCAGGGCTGGAGTTTATGTCAAGATTGAAGGGCACAGGCCAGAATGCTCCTCTCGGTGAGACCCTTTCTAGCAATGACACTGTGGACTTCTACAGTATGTTAGCATACTGTTCTGAGAGTGGTCCTCTCAAACAGTCAGACTCAGGGGCTTCAGAAGATGGTATTAGCAGACCACTAAAGCATCCAGAGAAACTGATATCCCTGCCAGGAAACTCAGGTGGCCACTCCTGCTTTGTCCACCCTGCAAATGCCTGATGAAATCACATTCAGAATACTGCAATGCATAATCTTGCTCTGGTGAGTAGGTTTATTTCATATTATGTATATGTACAACTGACACACTTATGAGCTGCCTTTTACTTTCCTCTCTTCCCATACTTGCTTCCTTAGTGATACATATCTTGAGAACGTAATTACAAAAACAGATGGGAAAAGAAGCATTCCCTTCTGGAAAAAAACAGCAAATATATCTGTTTAGCTTCAGTTTTGTTAGGCTCTCTTCTTTCAGTAACTAATGTACATCAGCTCAATCTTAAAATGGTCACTGTGAAATAGAAGGTAAAGTTTACAGTCAAATGACTGAGAGATTAGATTGAGTTTCAGTGAGTTTCTGTGAATCAGCTGAGTTCAGTCAATAAATAACCTACTGGACCGCAGAAAACGCAAGGTTACATGATTTAGTGTAATCCTTTTAATAAAAGATTATTCTTTTAGGTTTTATTACTTAGTACTTATTCAAAACTAACTGTGTACGCTCAGATATGTACCTAAGCCAAACTGCTGTAAATCAAAATGTATTGTGACTTCTCAGAACCTCAAACCCTTTTACTGTGGTAGAATAAGAAGCTTGCATCAAATCTGAGGTTCCATTAAGATGAATATTTGCAATAAAAATATAACACTAAAAAGTCACCAGATATTTTCTTTCTTCAGAATTGCTGAGTGTTCCTAAAAGTTGTGAAAGACTCAGGGTGTGTTGTGGAAGAAAGAAAGGAAGGGAGTTATGGGTGACTTTTGCATTCTGAGAAAAGAGTGAAAGGAGCAGCATACCTCCTTCTGGCTTGCAGGCCTTTCCATTGTCCCTCTTCTACTTGCTCTTCATAAGGAAATGAAACTTGAACTGTTGTACAAATTGGGGAAGAAAATTATTAGATAAACATTCCAGAAAGTAAAACTGATGAATTTTATGCTGCTACATCATTGAATACATACATCTGCCATGCCTTTTCTTTGAACAGTATATTAGAAAATATGCTTTTTGGCAGCTATCTTACTGTTTCCAGAAGATGGCAGTCAGTATCTTATGTGGGACTGAGAAGCCCTTTCTCATTGATTCATTAGTATTTTCTCACTCTTTTAGTGGTAACTAATGGTGATTTGACTTCTCTAGTCTGTGGAGAGGCAATGTGGGAGGATCCACATCTAAGTCACTGTAAGAAGTGAGTGAATCACTATGCAGAGATTACACCTATGCCTACTTTTTATTGCAGGTGATGTAGTTTCTAAATCTTTTACTGAGAGAGGGTCACTCAGATTATACCCCATTTACCAAAGGCATGCATGGGGCATGCAACTGCCATGGAGGAACTGTCAGACTTTACTGTTTACAAGCACATTATGTTTAACAAGGTCTTGCAGGAGAGTAGTCCCCAACTTCCATCCCTGCTGAGCCCTAAATTAATCTGTGTGGACTTGTGCTCTGTTATATGCTCAAAGAGCACAGGGGAGCTGCCTGTATCTCAACTAAAAGGGCTGGTATGACTTTTTACCAAACCTACCCACATTGTGCCTTTTGGACCCTTTGTATGGTGCTTTCTAGACTTCTGATAGACTTGAGAAACCACTTAGGAATTTTTCTGTGGCCCATTGACTTGTTCCTAGTGACCCAAAGGACAGGAGCTCTTCAAGTTCATTTGGGCACACTTTTTTGATGGCTGTAAGTCCTCACTGTGCTCAGCTTCGGCAATTGGTAGAAATTATATTACTATGTGAGCATTGCTCACTTGCACCCTCCACATTCCCGTCTAGCAACAAAACAACGGTCTGAGAATCAAGATTAAAGTTTGTTGTGCATGACAAATGGACAATTAGCCAACATTTTGAGTGTTCAGTCACCATCCTTGGTGATATATAAAAGTTGAGTAGGTGTGGCACTTAGGGACATAGTTTAGTGGTGGACTTGATGTTCTTAAAGGTTTTTTGCAACCTAAATGGTTCTATGATTAAGAACACCAGTTGTGTTGCAAATGGAGAAGACACTCAATAGAGCTCTTCTCCACTGCAGTCACAGGACTGGCCCTATCAGACTCCTGTTGGCCTCTAATTAGCCCTTTCTGGTGCAGTCTCTTGGCTATTTGGGTGACATTTTTTTAATTTACTGCTACAGGATGGTTTGTCCCAGGGTCACACACATCAAGAGTGTGCCTGACATAGCAGTTGCATTGAAGTGGAGATTGAGAATGAGGTTTCTCAAATGCAGGGGGAACATCTTTTGCCCTGTAGCTGAAGCTGTTCTACTAGCAGGGAGGGCTTCATCATATTTCAGGCCTTGCTGGGACAGAGGGACACATTCAAACACACAAACATGAAGAGGTCATTAAAGGACACAATCGCAGGAATCCACAGAGGCTGGGAATTTCTATGTTTTGCAAACATGCTTTTTTGTCTATTTATGGAGGAGACCAAAATGTGCTAAGATGGTGTTATAGTTTCAAAATCTTTCATGGAATTTTCTGCCCCTGACCAACACAGGATTTTGGGAGCTAATGCCCAACCCCCCATTACCAGCTAGCAAAAGGGTGGCCGACTCATGGGGAAGTGGGGCAGGTGGAGGAGAGAGTTTTTTTCTGGTGCTGGAAACACTGCTCTGCTCCAGCTGTGGTGTGGGTGAGGGCCCCATTTGTTGGGCTGGTGGAGTCACTTGAAGGTCCCTTGGCTTGGGGCCTCACCAGCTCTGTGTGCCCAGTGCTGTCCTTCAGAGAGAGAGAGTGCTCACCGCTGCCTTGGATGTGCTGCAGACATCCTGGGGGCCAATGACATCTGTTGAGGCCACCAAGCCCCACCCCAGCACCTTTCTTTGAGAAGGGGATGAAGAGAGGGAGTCTCTACACTGCCCATGAGAAAAGTTCCATCCCATCACTTGTGACCACCATCTTCCCACGTGAGTTTTCAGAATTGGCTTGGCCAGACCTTGGGTGTGACTCCTGTGGCCGTGGCCTCCTGAGGAATGGAACTGCGCCAGAGGGGCAGAGAGAGAGAGAGAGAGAGAGAGAGGGCACTTGATTCATTTACTTACAGTGTTGCTGTTTGTTCTGTTCTGGTTTTGTTTATATATATATATATGTGTGTGTGTGTGTGTGTGTGTGTATGCATGTATGTATATATGTATGTATTTGTAGTTGAGAACTGTTATCCTTCCCTATACATTTTTCTGAATAAAGTTTCTTAATTTCAAAGGTCGTGGTGGTTGTCTGGGAAAAGGCTCCCTCTTCTAGTCCAAGTAGAAATCCTAGTTCTCTTCTAACTGAGACAGCTGCACTCAGAGTAGTTTTGGACTGATAGGCAAGCATGCTTTCAGAAAGATGGTACTGTCTCCAAAATACCTTGGGTGAGGCTGTTTGCATTACTGCCCTGAACAAGGTGTGAAAAATCAAGAGTTGCCTTTAATGTGGCTGGAAATTCAGACACTGATGGACTCAGTTACAGGATTTATTTCAATGTTACTAGAGGGTTGTCATTGCACTGTGCTACAAATTAGTAAATAGAAAAATTGTCTATACCTTGCCTATACCTTTTCCTGTCTATTCCTGCTCATTCACCATCCTTGGCTTGAGAAACTCCTGGTGTAGATGACTACATCAGCATAGATGTAGATGATAAATCAGACTAGATACCTTCCTTCAATGAAGAGTAATGGTGACATTTATGGCAGAGATCCTCTGACCTATTACAGATGTCTACATTTGGATCAGAACAGCTGCTCTGCTGCAGTATTTGCATGTATATCTACTGTGGTGAATGTGTGCTCTTGGCTAGATAAATCCAGTTCTAGTTTTCTAACTGGTGTTAGATGAGAAATTATCAGTGTAATGCTTAGCAGGACCCACCATAAAAGATACTTTTTCTTTTCACAGTTCTTATTTATCTTTCCTCTCTTCCTTTGCTCCCTCTTGCTCATTTTAAAAAGTTTCCAACTTCCAGTGGAGAGAAATTTATCTTATCTTTAATCCGTAACAATTCATCCTGCTCAAATATGTCTGTTAACAGTGCAGTAATATCAGAATTTGGTACATTGTGTCAGATCGTTGATCAAAGTCTTTTTCCCCTTCAACAGCAAAAATTACATTCTCATTGGTCCCAATAGTACCAGGACTTAAACCCACATGCTTTAGAGTGACTCAGATGTGAGTGATGCACCCAGAGCAAACTCACTTGAAATGCCATCTGGACTTTCATGGGGGTCTTGTGAGGGTAAGGGGAGGACCCATACAGTCAAGCTGTCAGGTTTAAATGCAGTCAACAAAGAAGGGCTCAAACAAAAACAGTCCAATGAGGTATCTTCTGTCTTTCTTGTGTAGTGTACACTTCACAAAATTGAAGCAACGAAGAGCTCCTGCCAGCACTTCCAGAAGAAGCTGAATGAGACTGAACAGCACTTGACCAAACAGCAGGTGCTGCTTTCTGGTGCTGTGCCATATGAAAGAAGGTAATGACAGCCAAACAAGCTTACCTAAAACCAAAACTATCGTTGTGTTACCACATGACTTCTGGTCACTGAGGTACAGCTGTGGGCATCTGACAAGTGAAGAAGACATGTATTGTGATGTGGTTTTCACTCAGAGGAAAGTTCAGCTTCTCCCCACACCATTCAAGGCTCTTAAACATGAGAAATCTGAAGGGGAAGGTTGCTCCACAGATTTGGGCTAGATTTTTAACATGGAAATACTACATTTAAATAGCATGAAGAATGCAAGAACAGATCTTAGTCAGCTGGAGCTTGATGTTGCAGGTCAATGCTGGGTTCAGGCCATGTCCTTAGTGCTCATGATCAATGCAGTGAAAATGCAGGAAAATTTGACCTAGGTCTTCATGAATTCAGCACAAGTTCACAGTAACAACTAAGAAGCCAAAGGTTCACAAAAAGTTACTAGGGGTTTCCAGTCTGGAGCTGCCTAAAAGTGGAGCATTTATGCAGTCTTTGTGTTGGTGGTAAATCAGAAGAGATAAACCTGTCCGTACTCAACATGACTCTGCAACTACATGTTTAATTTTGCAACTGGGATGATAAAAGAAATGAGAGTCAAGCAGACAAGGACTGTTATTTATTGTTTTGTAAGGTGTCCTGTGATCATGAATAAAAACAAGACTGGAGTGAAGGGGGATACAGGCATTACACTGAGGCTGAGAAAGGGTAGGGTGTTCAATGCTCGCTCGAGTCTGCTTTCACTGCTGTCCCTACAGGGAGGAGAGCAACCACCTGCCACTCTTACAGCAAGGCATTCATCAGGAAGTTGCAGAGCTGGAGTTTCTGCTGAAGGATTGAGCTTGTCAAGTCAGAGAGCATCCTTTTGGGATGTTGCACAACCACTGCTTTGGGTCACGTGGGAAGAGTTTAAAGTATGTCCTGCTATTCAGTGTTCAAAGTGCTAATTCTGAGGTACATCTGAAAATTCTTTCAGTGCCAAGAGGAGGATTTCCAAATGCAAGACTTACAATTATCATATTTGATATTCTTTCTCCTTGGTTATGCTACTTGAACTCAACTACCCAGGAAAGGCAACAATACTTACAGAAGTGTTTGCATTTTACCCTGTTTTGGTTTCCAGAAAAAGGTGACAGGCTGTCAGCCTACATAATTATTGGGAAATGGTTACTGGCCTGGATCTTTTCTGGACCAGCTCTCTATTTGATAAGAAAGGGTAAAGAAATGATGGTTGGGGGGACTTGTCTTTTGATTCTTCCCTGACAAGCTTGGGTTAGAGGGTCACAGGATCACAGCATAGCTAGGATTGACAGGGACCTCTGGAGAGCTAGTCCAACAGTCCTGTCAAGGCAGGGTCACCTAGAGCAGATGACACAGGGATGTGTCCAGGTGGATTTTGAATGTCTCCAGAGAGGGAGACTCC
This sequence comes from Scytalopus superciliaris, assembly GCA_013400415.1. Taxonomy (NCBI): domain Eukaryota; kingdom Metazoa; phylum Chordata; class Aves; order Passeriformes; family Rhinocryptidae; genus Scytalopus; species Scytalopus superciliaris. The sequence continues at coordinate 478,380 of VXBX01007478.1, forward strand.
ATGACCTCCCTTGGGCAGCTGTTCCAGTGCTCTGCCAGCCTCAATGAAAAGTTCTTGCTTGTGTTGTTGGAACTTCTTGTGTTTTAGTCTATGGCTGTTACTCCTTGCCCTGTTGCTGGGCACCACGGAAAAGAGTCTGGCACCATCCTCTTGACAACCTCCTATGAGATATTTGTATGTATTGATGAGATGCCCTCCTAGTTTTTTCTTCTCTGGACTAAACAGGCCCAGCTCCCACAGTCTCTCAGTGTAAGAGGGATGTCCCAGACAAAACTGCAATGGCCACAGACTGAAGTCTGTTTGCAGATTTTCCACTAGGAAATTAGATCTATATATTGGAATAAAATGTCCTTCAGGCTTTTCTCCTCCTTTTTGACAACATACTAGTTGCTAGATATTCCATGTCTTCTTTAGACTAAGCAGAGCAGGCATGCTTCATATACTCTTGTCTATCCTGCTTGATTCCATTTATTATATTTTTATTACTGCAATACGCTTTTCCTTCTATTTTCTCTGCAGCAGCTGGACAAAAAACTAGCAGAACAATCCCATCTGTTTACTGAGCTCAAACTCTTTGACTGGAAGGAAGAAAGAAAAGCCCAGAATAAACAAGTGTTTCCAGATGCTGCTGACACTGGGCATCCTCAAAGTAGGTGCTCAAAAACGGTGCCTGGAATGCTCCTAAGCAAAAACATGACAGCAACAGGCTCTCCCTCTGCCCCACAGCCAGAGGCATCACCAACACAGTTTCCTACCAGAATAACACCTGACCCAAATTCAGCCAAGCCTGCCCCACAGAAGCTCTCTACCAGCAAAAAGGAAATAAAAGGATACCCACAAGCAAAAATAGACTTGAAGACATTCATATACAATGTAAGGAGAGGTGTCAGCCTCAAGGTTTTAAGTGGAAGAGACTATTCTGTGTCTCATTGCCACAGTCTGGATCAGGACCACTTCCTTCTAAGCTGTGCATTTCTCTGCAGTGTTTCTGGGCACTTTCAGTCTGCATATGCAACACAGGCAGGACTGAGACTGGACCTCAGTAAGCTGTGGCAATGATCTAGATGATCCAGAGAGAAGAATATATAAATGTGCGAATTGTTCTTGGCTTTGAACTTGGAATGCAACTGTCCGACTAATGAGTATGTTCAACGCTCTTGCACCATGTGAAATTAGTAATGTATGGCTTCAAATTGTAGACACAATTAACCAACTTCACAAGGGCAGTAGAGGCAGTGAATTGGTAGGTTTGTTGTTTTGCTGAAGAAATTTCAAGTCAGCATTTCTGACTGATCTGATCTCATAATGCAACCATTAAAAAGTCCTGCCTTTTTTAACACAAAATAAACCTAGAAAATATCTTAGATAGCTCCCTTATAAATTAATTCTCTCTTCCATCTAAAGATGTGTCCCAATTCTCAAAGGAATTATCTTCTCCTAAGTGACAAAATAGGGTTAAATTCTGCATAAACTTAATATAAAACCCATGCCATTTATTGTAATCTTATACTACCTTATTGTTTTATGTTGATGCTACCACTGATATTATAAAGCAGAATCAAGTTCCTTAGCACACAATTCAAAGAATGAGACCCATAGACAGGGAGGAACAAGGAACTGAAAGATTTGAGATAACATTTTGTCATCTTTCACACCCATTTCTTTTTAAGACTGGCCTTGGTCATTCTCTAAACATACAAAGAAAACAACACCTTTTTCCTTTTCAAATCTTTTCAAAATTCTTTAGTTAGTGATTCAGCAGGAGGAAAAGACTGATGGACAACAGATTCACAGATACTTATTTATTTATTTTTAATATTCATGGCTTTTTTCTTTAAATGTGTGGTATATGACAAAAGAAAATGAACAGAATATTGCATTATAGAAAATTCTGATCACAGCAGTTTCTTTTGCCATGACATGACCCCCTGGAAAAGCAGGCATTTTTAAAGGATGTTTTGAAGAGAAGTGCTAGGTATTTTGCTATTCTGTGATTACTAAACTTACTACACTCTTCTCAACAATCACATGGGATCGGCCTACAAGGCATTCTCCTTACAGTCAGTTATTTTAATAGTCCTTCAACCAACACTGAATCTCAGGCCCAAAGTACCTTGTATCATCCTAGCCATGTTCTAAATTTTATCTTGCTACTAACTGCCTCTGACTAATTTCGTGAGGCTGGTATCTACCCTCAGGATCAAATCAGAAGCTCACTGACAGTGTACACAATGTTAAACTGCCAAACTATTACTGTGCAAAGTCTCCTGGCTTTCTCCTTCCTTTTCATATTTGCTTCATAGAAATCCAATTAAAATCAAAATGAGATGAGGAACACAGATTTTTCTACACTATAAGCCTGGTTCAGTTTTCTGGGGAGCAGGCAGAGCCTGGATTCATGCAGACAAATCCTCTCAAGTTTGTATAACAGCAAAGAAATGAACTGATTCATTTCCAAAGCAGTGCAGTTTTCAATTTAGGGCTTCCCATATTGTGAGGTGTCCTACTGTCTTGTTTGTTTAATGCTCTGAAGGGATCTGAGGTGTCCTTTAGGCTTTGGTGTGGCAAACCATAGCTCTGCAAAGGTGCAAACAGAAGTAGCATTTGCACATGTTTAAAGATAAAATGGAGTCAAACATGCTGAGCAGCCTTGAGGCTCCTTGCACCTCCACATTTCCACAGATGTTCAGGGTAATAAAATTATTAGGAGAGAGAGGTACATAACATAGGAACTAGCAAGATCCTCCACAGCATGCTGGGCCATGAATTTTACTGGTTGAAATTTGCCCTATTTTTGAGACCCAATGTGGGATTTGTATACTACTTCCACACTACTAAGTGCTTTAAAGTTTATGTGTAAAGGTTTGTGATTGTGACAGTATCTTCAGGCAGAATGCAAACGGGACAGAAATATCCTTCATGGAAACTTTTGGTGGAATAAGCAATAAATTTGGCATAATATTTTCTCTCTCCACCGGCTTAGAAACTGTACTTGCAGATATTGTACATTAGCTTGTGGAGGAAAGCAAATAAAGAGAATGGTGAAGGACACAGGAAAAGTGCTGAAGGTCTACTGGGAGAAAGAATGGCTAAGAGGCTTCCTTGCCTCAGCCATACTAGTGATTCCTCCCAGGAAACAAGATGGTTTTTGTGAGAGTCACTTGAACATGATGCATAAAAGCTCTGCAGGTATGCGAAGCTGCAATTACTATTGGCCTGTCTTATGTCCACATGTACAGAAGATACTATTGGCAGGTGGCAGGTGTTCTTCTTTAAAAAGATCATACAGGACCTCTGGTGCCATTTGCATTCTACCATTTATATTCTCAGTGAGGACTGAACCTGACTCTTACCAACAAAACCTTCCTGTTTGAATGACCTCTACATTGGTACTTGCAGTCCAGCTCCTAATTTCAATTTAATTATAACATAATTTCATTCAAGACTAGGATAGGATAGGATAGGATAGGATAGGATAGGATAGGATAGGATAGGATGGGATTCCTCCATGTGTAACACCTAGACACGCAATTGTTATTGTGAATTGCATGTACAGGTAGAAAACTATTCAAGCAAGCCCTCAGTTGTTAAGCTGCAACCTTGTAGCAATTGAAAAACATGCTAAGAGAAAGGGAAAATCTTCTGACTAATCCTAGAACACCGTGAGCAGTATTTCACTTCATAACTCCCCAGTCATGTAACAGGGATGGTTGAACTAAGCCTCACAATGCTGCTATTTGAAGATGAGAGAGAAAAGAAAACAGGCAGTAATTTTGTGATCAGGAAAGCCTGAGCACAGCACTGGTGAGCATGACACACAGCTGTGCACTCACTTAACCTCACAGTGCTACCAGCTTTTTAAACTATCATTTGTTTCCCCTTGGGGCAGTCATAAGCAAATATGGTGGGAATCTTAATGACAACGCCACATAATTGATTAAATAATAACATATCTGATTGGGTATTAATAATTGCTCTAGCTAGCTAAAATCATACAAATTAGCTTGTAGGCTCATGTCTTGGGGGAATGGGAAAGCTACATTACTCGTGAAAAACATTATCACGAAGCAGTTTGCAAAACTGAAATCTGAAGAAAACTGACCATGTGACACTGCAGGATTTCTGATGAAAACATGAAAATGGAAAGTGAAAAAGAAATGGAAGTATTTCAGAAAAAAATATGTTTTCTTCCCTATTTTACGTCCTCAAAAGTGAAGTAGGTAGAACCATTGGCTCTATTTCACAAGACTGATGAGGTTCCACCAAGGTCCATGATCATCAGTTATGGGAAAGGAGAAGATGCATAGAGTTACAGCAGTGTTGTTTTCTTTGCTCTCCAGTGCTCTTTCAGTATCTCTTGCCTGCAGAATCCTAAAACTGATACCTGAAACTCTCTACTGAAGGCTTAGCATTTCCTTTGCTCTGGTAACACCATCTGGAGTGCAAGGGCAACAAGCAGCCTCAACAAAGCAGGACAGAGGGAAAGGAGAGGGACAGGCAGGGGAAGGAAAATTACAGAATGGCTCCCTAACAAAGACAGAAAATTCAAAACCTAGTGATTCCTTTTGCCCTACCCTGGTTCAGTAGCAATTTGTGTCATTTGGATTTTACTTCTTTTGTCATTGTCTTTTGCCTTCACTGGTTTTCCCTGATGCCCCATAAATCTTGAAACCCCAAAGCTAAAAGAGGCTGTATGGTGCACCAGCTTGAATATTGATTTTGCTAGAGTATAAAACCTAGTGAGATAATAAGGAAATCCATCTAAGGTACCCTGCCAAAGGCTTCCATTAGTTGCTTTATCAGGCATCAATTCAATAAGCCCTGGAGAGCATCACATGAATAAACATCAGAACATTTCTGGCATGTTAATACATTGGTTGTGTTATTGTCAATGCTGCCAATAGACTCCAAGAAAACTACTATCTTGGGAATTCAGCCACTTTAAACTTCAAGTCTAAAGAAAATTTGACACAAACTCAGAAGAAGGCAGGGCTCAGGAGAGGGAGTGTGACAGTCAAAAAACATAGGCACAGCTGCTCTAAACATAGGGTTGACCTGTGATAGATGCACAGCCCAGCTCTACCAAACCTGGGCATGCTGTCTCCCTCATGCATCCTTGTGCATGGTCCTCCAGGTCAGGCACAGGGCTTGCCCTGGAATTTGGGTTTGAAAAAACCCAAAAAGTCTCAAATCTTGACCTCAAGCAATAGAAATAAACCAGTTCTGAGCTGCTGAATATGAATGCCTTTCTGCTCTAGGGCTACCAGGGTGGCAAGAACTCCACATCTTATTCCAGGCTGTACCATGTGTATTTTCTGTGGCCAGGGTCTCCTTCTTTACTCTGTGGGAACCTTTGTTCCTGACATAGCTTTTTTCTGTCTTATCTAATGAGGTTTTAAATTTCTTGCAGAGAAGTCATTCTGTCCTAATGTGTTCATACATTGTGCCTGGCACAATAGGGGCCTAATATCAGTTGGGACCTTTACTTTCTGCTGTGATAATAATTTTATGAGAAGACTTTCATTAAGATTCATTGCTACTTAAGAAACAGCTGCACTGTCACTTTATAAGGCTGTTGACTGTTTTAATTCTCTCTGCTCCAGAAACAAGGTTTTGGTCTTCCCTGTAGAACTGGATATGGGTAAAAGAGTTTGAAGCATGAACAAGAAGCAATTTTGCTATCAATTGGGAAAATTCAGAATCAAAACATCCGAGACTGCCAGGAATTAAAGGAATATGAAACAACACTGATCTCACCTCTCTGGAGATGCACATTTGGATTCATCCATCTTCATTCATCATTCATTTTCCATTGTCTTTCAATGAATGAAGTACTTGTTCAATTAGCATCGACCACAGCTAGTAAGAGTGACACAGGTGTATCCCACGGGGCCTGTTCAACCTTAGTATGGGAAACATTTATTACCATGGCAAAGCACACGGGCAGCCTTTTCCTGATTTCTTATGCCCCCATCCCTTAAAATACAAAAGTCTGGTAGGACAGTAGAGCTTATGGTAATGACAGTCACAGAAGTAGTGAGGAGGCAAAAAGGAGATATCAGAAGTTGGAAGCCAAGTTGGTTTTTTTACCCACCTCACCTTCTATCCTAAGGGACTGTGAGGGCTCCCTGGGACCTCTGCTGAAGATTAAACACATTGCTAGTCATTGCCAAGCTCTGGCACTGTCACCTGCAAAAGACTTCTGCAAATACACAGACAGATAAAATGTGACAGTCCTTCTGTGTTCTCTGCCTCTAGGAATGACCACAGTCAGTATTTATTTTAAGAGTTTTAGATAAAGCAAGCATCTGCCAAGGGTGGCAGGCTTTTAGAAGTCATGAAAAGGAACAGCATGATGGTCCCAGGTGGTGAAGAAAACTGTGGTGCTCACCTCAACGTCCTGGTACTCTATACCATCTCAATTACACTGTACAAATTTTTGGGAAATTGCTTTAGGTCAATTCTCAGTCTGTGAAGATACAGCAATATGCACTTTCTACAATAAGGAGAGTTTCCTTTACAACAGAAAGCTTCAGCTATTGTAGACCTATTATGAAACAAGGTATGTGTGTGAAAGTCTGTAGTCGAGTATTATCTTGCTTTTTAAATTAGCTTTTTAAATGTTGGTAGGACTTCCAGAGTTTTTCTAAGTTACTGACACAGAGAGAGGTCATGGAGAGTAGGAAATAGTTATAGTCACTTGGGAAAAAAGATGAAAAACCTAATTACTTGGAAGCTAGGGTCAATTGTATTAGTGGCACTTCTGTAATGTCCTGTGTAAGGGCTCCACTGCCCTTAATTTTTCATCTACAAGGAATAGCAGTAATGAGAAAATGTTATTCTCGTTACATCAGGAGAGTTGTTCTAGATCTGGGGTTTCTCTAATCAGAGCAAAACATGTTGGAAGCACAGTAGCCTGGATTCTTCACATCCTTGTCCCATTTAACAAACAGAAGTAAAAGCAAGGGCAACCAAGTCATCCCAAACCAGGCCAGACAAATGTGACAAATGCCTTTCTTGCAGTTGGGTTTTCTGTTGAGCTAATCCACGGAGGAGTGAGAGTGTATGTGTGGCTGAGGGTGGAGGGCAGCTGGAGTGAGATGTCCTCCTTTGGATGCTCTCTAAAGGGTTAATATCTTCCTTATATTGGGGTGATCAAAACGACCCCAAGGTACTACTCAAGGTGAGGATGCACCAGTGCAGAGCAGAGCGGAACAATCACCTCCCTTGACCAGCTGGTGATGCTTTGCCTGTCAAGGAACTATGTCACCAGGTTAAGGAGTTATACGAGGAAGTAAGCAGGCTGCATAGGATTTGTGAGGATGAGAGAGATTTTCTCAGAGGCCTTACAGACTCAGGAGCCTCAACCCATCTTTACACTGGGTATGTGGGCAGGCTCTGCCCCACGTCAGAAGAAGTTAGAAGTCAATAGAAAGGAAGCCTGGAAACTGGTCACTGCATGCAAGAAGGAATGCTCTTGTTTCTCCTGAAGACTTGCCATTAACAAACAGGTTTAGTGCTCCCCAAACTGAGGAAGATCTGGGTAAGGCTTCACTCTCCTCAGTGGTGCCAAGTAATAGGTCAGAAATTGATGTGCAGGAAGTTCCACCTGAATATAAGGAGGAATTTTACTGTGCTGATGACCATGCACTGAAACAGATTGCCCAGAGAGGTTGGGGAGTGTCTCTCACTGTCTACATGCAATTCTGTGGAACATGCTCTTAGGATGACCCTGCTTGAGAGGGAGGTTAGACCAGACGACTGCACTGGTGGTCCCTTCAACTTTACCCATTCTGTGATTTTGAGCTAATCCAACATCTCACTTACAGAGGGATTAGTTTGCCTTCTTCATTAACATGTCTATTCCTTTTTCTACTATCCTACCATAAACTTTCACTACTTTCTGTGGAAAGTTCAGAAATTTGCAACTTGGTAGGTGAACTCTTGTTTTATCAGTTTGAAACTGATGTCCTACTTTCAGTGAATGGTCTCTAACTCTAGAACTGCAGGATTTGGTGCAAAAGTGGTATGCATTCACCTCCTCCACCGCTTTCCTGATTCTGCAAACTTGAGGAGTCTAGCATCTCTCAGCTGAAGAACCTCAGCCTCTTTAGTCTGTCCTCTCAAGGCAGTTCCTCCATCTGCTTAATCTTTTCCACCCAAATCAGATCCTTTCTAGGACTGGCAGATAGATAAGTGATTCTCCCCATGTGTTGTATGACTGTGCAGATGCTTTTCTGCTACTATTTTCCCCTCAGTTTATAGTTTTACTTCTTCTTTACTTCTACTATGGGAGCTCCACTGGGTTTGGGGTTTTTTGGCTTGCTTGGTTGGTTTGTTGTTTTTTTAATATCGTAGTCTCTCAGACTCAGTCCTTTTCTGTGATGTGTTGTAGCCAAGTTGTCAGGTGAAGCTTTAGAGTCAACAAAGACAAGATCAGAGCATCTCTGTGGAACTATTTAAGCAAGAGGATGTCTTGGTCTTCTGGTAGGCAGCCAGTACTGTGAGGTAGCAGCAAATTCAATACAAGAGTCAAGCATGAATTTAGACTTGTGACTGCTAATCCCTAGATTAAAAAGGGGGAAGGAAATGTGTCAAAACAATAAAATGCCTATTAAAAGGGCTGCAAGACAGACACTGATCTGTAGTTAGCACTGATATGTGACGGAATGTTGTCAGTGAAGAATGAGCTGTCATATGGCAATGCTCTGTTCTGCAAAAACCAGGTGAGTTGGGGACTTCTGTCAGATTTTTGGGGGGTTTCCAGACATTGAAAGAAAGAAATAAGAAAAGCAAATTTGGAAGGAAAACATAATATTTTTTTTTTTTTTTTTAAATCCTTACCTTTATTTGGGTTTTTAGTGATTTATCCTTTTGTTCTCTGGATCCACGGGGGTAAAATGACAATCCAGCAGGGTACTCCTGAACTGTGTGAAACTGCTGTCACAGTCACTGGAGCCCTTCGGGGGAATAAATTAATTACGCTCTTTGGAATATACATAGAAAGAGGATAAAGGTCTGAGAGGAAGACAAGTAGGAACCTCAAAAGTCTGACAGCTGGAGAGTCTCAGAGGCTTAAGTGAAACACAGGGGTTGTCACACTTATCCCATGCTGCTGATAGTTTATCAGCTAACAAGACAAAAGTGAAGCTCTGGCTAATAATGTTTTCATTATGTTTGCTAATGTTATGCTTTTCAGAAGGGAAAGGAGAGTCTCTAAGCTGGTTTGTAAAGATGCCCTGGGATGAGTCCACTATAACCCCTATATGTTGTGGGAGAGATGTGCTACAGACCAGGATAGCAGAAATCAGATGGTGGTTGGGACCAGCACCCTGGCTATGCTGACTTCTGGATGGCATGTTTGGCACCAGCAAGAGCTCAAAATCACAGAATCACAGAAGGGGTAAGGTCAGAAGGGACCACCAGTAGGGTCATCTGGTCCAGCCTCCCTGCTCAATGGCACACAATTGCATCCAGATGGTTCTTCAGAATCTCCAGCGAGGGACACTCCACAGCCTTCCTGGGCAATCTGCTCCAGTGTGTGGTCACCTGCTCAGCGAAGTTCTTCCTCATATTCAGGTGGAAATTCCTGTGCATCAGTTTTCACCTGTTGACTCTCATCCTATTCCTTGGCACCACTGAGAAGAGCCTGGCTTTATCCTCTTGATGCTCCCCTTCAGATACTTATAGACATTGAAAAAGTCCCTTCTCAGTCATCTCTTCTCAAGGCTGAACAAGCCCAGCTCTTTGTAGCCTTCTGTTGGACCCTCTCCAGGAGCTCTATGTCTCTCCTGTACTGAGGAGCCCAGAACTGGACACAGCACTCCAGATGTGACCTCCCCAGGGCTCAGTAGAGGGGCAGGACCACCTCCCACAACTTCTGGCAATGCTCTTGCTAATGCAGCCCAGGATACCCTTGGCCTTCTTGGCCACAAGGACACACTGCTGAATCACAGACAGCTTGTTGTCTACCAGGACCCCCAGATACTTCTCTGCAGAGCTGCTTTCCAGAAGGTCAGCCCCCAGTCTGTACTGGTGCCTGGGGTTATTCCTCCCCAGGTGCAAGACCTGTATTGGCCTTTGTTGTACTTCCATCAATTCTTCTCTGTCCATCTCTCCAAACTGTCAAGATCCTTCTGAATGTCAGCACAGGACTCCTGGGTATTGGCCGCTCCTTCCAGCTTCATGTCGGCAGTGAATGTGCTGACAAGGCACTCCACCCTTCCATCCAAGGCACTGATGAACAAGATAAACAACACTGGCCCCAGTATTGAACTTTGGTGGACAAACACCTTCCATCTAGACCCTGTGCCCCTGATTATGACCCTCTGGGATGTGCCATTCAGCCAGTTGTCAATCCACCTCACTGTCCACTCACCCAGGCCACAGTTCCTGAGTGTGCCTGTGAGGATACTGGGAGAGACAAGTGTCAAAAACTTGGCTGAAGTCAAGGTATACAATATCTGCTGCTCTCCCCTCATCCATCCAGGTACTTGTCTCATCATAGAAGGCCATCAGGTTGGTCAAGCACGATTTTCCTTTGGTGAATCCATGCTGACTACTCCCAATCACCTTCTGGTCATCCCCATGGATAGAGACAGCCTCCAGAATGAGGCACTCCATCCCCTTTTCAGGGATTGAGGTGAGGCTGACTGGCTGGTAGTTCCCTGGGTCCTCCTTCTTGCCCTTTTTAAAGACTGGGGTGACATTTCTTTTTTCCAGCAGCTCAGGCACCTCTCATGCTCTTCATGACCTTTCAAAGATGATTCTGAGCAGCCTTGCTGTGGTGTCCACCAGCTTCCTCAGCATTCAGGGATGCATCCCATCAGGGCCCATGCACCTGCAGACATCAAGTCTGCCCAGGTGTTCTCTAACCCAATCCTCCCTGAGCAAGGAAAAATCTTCTATCCAATGTTTCTTCACCCTGCTCTCCCGGGTCAGAGCTTCCTGAGGGCTGGTCTTGTCAGTGAAGACCAATGCAACAAAGGCATTCAGTTCCTCTGCCTTCTCTGCATCCTTTGGTTAGCAGGCTCCCCCCTCCATTTAGTGATGGCTCCACATTTTCCTTACATTTCCTTTTGTTACTGATCTATTTGAAGAAGCCCTTCTTGGTGTCCTTGACATCCTTGGACAGATTTAATTCCAGATGGGCCTTGGCCTTCCTTGTCTCATTTCTATGTACTCTGACAAGCTCTCTGTATTCATTCCAAGTGGCCTATCCCTGCTTTCATCTCCTGTGTATCTCCTGCTTATGCTTGAGTAATGACAGGAGTTCTTTATTCATACACACAGATCTCTTGCCCCCTTTGCCTCAGGGTGCATCGTTCTTGAGTCTGGAGGATGTGATCCTTGAGTATCAATCATATCTCTTGGATCCCTCTTCCCTGCAGTGCCTGTTCCCATGGAATTCCTCCCAGGAGATCCCTGAGGAGGTGAAAGCTATCTGTCCTGAAGGATGAATCTATCTCTCTTTCCCCTTGTTATAGCTTAAGAAATACCTGTTTGCTGTCCTCTGAAGCTCTCTTCCCAGCATTATTAACAGAGCATCAGTTTTCAGGGAAAGAAAATGTTTTTCTACACTCTCCTATGGAATGTCCTACTTTTCTAACCTTTGTCTCTGCATCTGCCTGTTCAAGTCTGTCTATTATCTGTCTATTATGTGTCTATTGGTGTTTCAAACTATAAACTTGATATCTAATTATTTTTAAAGTTTGTGTTCTTAATTATACCATATAAAAATATTTCAAGGATAAAGATTAATTACTTTCAGTGTTGCTTCATATTTGTTATGCTGCAGATAGTGCTGGTTTTAAGTAAGTGGAAACAGGTGTGCAACAATTGATTTAATTAAATTAAATAAGCAAGTAGGGAATGAAATACACATGGCTATTTTCAAGGAGAGATACTGTAAACACTAACTAAGCAGCTGGAAATCAATTACTACACAAAACTATTCCCTCTTCCTAATTTTATGAGATGGAAGAAGTTCTGATGGTTTTAATCATGACATTGTTATTTATACATTGCTAAGGTATAAATAAGAGGGGCCCATACCCAGGCCAGCTAGGACATAGATGCAGCTAGCTGAATTTTCCTATCTGGCCCTTCTGAATCCTGCAGAGGTCCAAGAAGGATGATGTAGCATTGCTTTCACACTGCCCAGTGAGTCCCAAAAGAGACAGTGATCTGTCAAAAGTGAATAATTTTCAGAACTAATTAGCAAAAATAATCCTCCATTCCCCTTCTGGCTAAAATCAAGTCCTTAAGGGATGGCTAGTACCTTTCCAGGGCTGAATTACCGTGTAAGATGACTGTAAATTTTGTGTGTATATGAATAAAAAATACTTTAAAAGGAGAGCAGTGGATTTGCAAAGTTTTCCAAGTGCCTCAGTATTAATTTCTATTCTTAGAGAGTTCTCATTAGTGTTTATCTTAATCAATACTTTGCTCCCGGAAGAAGCATGGACAGTCTATTGGCTTTTACAACTATGATAATTTTGATTGCTTTTTCTGCTATTGCTAGCAGAAGTCAGCACAGCTAAGTTAGAGCCAGAAGCTCCTTTCCAGTCTGTTTTGTACATTCCTGTGTGCAGATCGTAGCAACTGCCCACGTGCCAGCCCACAGGAGGCAAGAAATGGCTCAAGTCAGATGCACAGAGGATCCACATAGATGGGGCTGGTTTCCCAGGTCTCGTCATGCTGGTTAAGGAAGGGATTTCCCTATACCCTGCACAGTAATGCCTGCACAGGAACAAGGCCTGATGCTCAGAAAATCATGGCCAGCTCTGCCTGCTTAGCATTAGTGTTCACAAAGCCTGGCTGTGACATGTATTGTAGATCACTAGAAATAATAATTTAAAAAGAGAAATGTGTGTGGAAGGGAGAGAGATCCAGTCTTCTTTTTTTGGTCCTAAGGGCCCCAGAAAACATGAGTGATACCGGTTCAATCCCCATGCTATGCACACCATCTCCAGGGAACCATGAACCAAGTCTGGGTGTATTTTACAGAGAGGATTGCGGAGTGTCACAGGGTCTGGATGGATGCAAACTGTCTGGATGGATGAAGATGTTCCACTTGACATAAATAATCAGAAATTAAGTGGAACACATACTGGACTATGCCCACCCTTCTCTCCCTGCATCTTTCTGTCACCATCATTTTCCTTCTGCTATAATGGGAAGGCCATAAAAATACCATTCCAGAGGAGGTGACAGAGGGGCAGCAGAGGAAGCAGGGAGGAGAGGAGGCTGTTCTCTTCCCTCCTGACTTTACAGAGAGGCATCTGCAGCTTTTATTTTGGGTTGCAAGTGCATTCAGATGTTTAACTAAGAGGCTGGATTTACTGTCACAGGACCAACTTCAGCAGGGACACACACTGCTGCTTTCACAAGGTCCACATATGTAAGAGCTTTTGGGACAGTAGTTGTAGAAGGTGGGAACCCTGATGTTATTCTTCCACAAGATCCTCATGAAGGTTTGCTTGTGGCTGGAAACTCAGCATGTTTGGTTTAAACATGCATCATACCTTTGATGAATAAGAGTTTATGTCATGAAAACAGGGTTCAGTTCAACTTCTTTTCAAAACGTACTTGTTGAAAGATCTGTCTGCCTTTTCTTTCTTGTTTTACATTAATAATTTTCTGGTCCTGCCAAAGGAAGGTAAGTCCTTTTTGGTCTCACTGGACCACTAAAAGAATACCTCTGCAAAATTTCCTGATATAAGCACTTATAGTTTTGATGTCTTACCATTGATGAGGCATTTAAATAACCTAACCAAAGCATGAGTCTTTATTTAAATTGCAGGCAAAGAGACACTGGATGTTTGAACATTGCTTGCATTGAAGCAGTCTATATTAATGTAACTGAAATACATACTGACCACTGCATATCAGCTTCACAAACATTCCTATCTGCGACATTACCCTGGCATTGTTCTCTTCCCATAACCCAAATGGTCTTTCTCACTATGATGTTACTTCAGAAAAGAAGTTTCCTCAAGGCCTTGTGGGCCAAAATAGTACCACTGAAGCTAAATTTGTGTGTGATTGCCTTTAGGGAAAGAAAAGTGGCCCAGTTTATTCTGGTGATGTCCAAACTCTATGTGCACAACAGAAGAAGTATTGCTTTAGATGGTTAAATCAAGCATGTTTTCTGTGTATTATGGCAATGTTTCTTATTCTAATTGTTGCCTCATTAGAAACATCTTTCTGGTAAGGCACAAAATTTACCTTTGTGAAACAACTGAGTTTTGTCTCCTGAGGTCCAGACTCCACTGAAGTCATTATTCTGGGACAGTTTCCAGTTCTTATGCTGTGCTAGAGAATTAACTTTGTGTCATCTTGGCCCCATTAGACCACTGGGAGTTTTGCCTTGGACTGCAGCGGAATTTTGTGTACTCTATAAAAATTGAACTGGGAATTATAGGAGCACAACCTTCTTTCTGCTTTACTAATGAGCTTAACAACTTGTAAGGAACAAGCTTCTGAAGATAAGGAAGCTGTACAAAGCTTACATGTCTCTAACAAATGAAATGTGATGTACCCATGCTGGGCTAAACAGCTTGTTCCCAAACCTTCAGTCAGCTCAGCTCTATGAAGTTATAGGAGAAATTGATAAAATTGATAAAATGCTAATGACTAACACACCTTTTTGCTATTACATTTGCAAACTTGAAATGCAGGCAGTGAATTAAGAAGAATTTAAGCTTGGTTTCAAATTCCATTCAGTAGAAAGGCATGTTCTTTTCTCCCTTTGAAATACTTTGCGTTATCTAGTTGTACCACGACCTGTAATGGGAGACATGGTCTCAGACAGAGGACACTGGCCTGCTCTGAATAGCAGGCAGCAATTTGCTTAGCAATAGGAACCAAGGAAGGACTAATAGCACATTTCCTTCCTTCTTTCCTCAATTTTGCTGCATGGGCTGGAGCACTGGTCTGAAAATTTAGCGATGTAGAATGAAGACAATGGCAGAAGCCCTGCATGACTGCTGCCACTGCTGCAGCACCAGTGCTGAGAGCTAGCCAAGGCTTCTCAGAGTTCACCATGGGTTGCAACAACTCTTTGTGTCCCCTCAGCTCTTAGCACAGCTACACTTCTCAGACGGCAGGACTACAAACCAGGCAGTGTCAGTGGGCTGCAAAAAAAATCAATGTATGCTGCAGGAGGCCAGGATGCTCTTGCTCTGACACCTTGTTTCAGCAACACAGCACAGAATGCGTAGTAGTGATCTTCCAAGCAAGCTGTTAAGGACAGAGACGTTCAAATAAGCTGCTCAAAAGTGGACCATGAGATGTATTGATTTTCTTTATCATGGCTGGGCTTCAGGAACAAAGATTTGGGAAGGGCTTTACCCACGCTTGCTACAAGCGCGCTGCTGGCTTAAAAGGCCAATGCACAATAGGCAAGTCCGGTCGCAAAAGGCACAGTGGAGTCTCCTTGGGTGGTGTGGTGAGGCACAGCTCTGTCTGCATTGTCTTTTCTCCTCAAGGCTGATTCTGCTTGAGATCTCAAAGGAGGCAGCAGCGTTATGGATGGTGTGCCTCCATGCCTCCC
>VXBX01007478.1:494036-620134 GCA_013400415.1 Scytalopus superciliaris
GGTGACGTGGGGATGGTGAAAGACTTCCTGAGGTGCAGGTTGATAGAGGACTTCTGTCTTCTTCAAGCTGACTTCCAGCCCCAAAAGCTCAGCAGCCTCTGCAGAGCAGGATGTGAAGCGCTGCAGAGCTGCTTCTGTGTGAGCAACAAGGGCGGCATCGTCAGCAAAGAGCAGCTCACGGACAAGGTGACTGAGTCTCTTGGTGTGGGCCTTCAGTCCCCTTGGGTTGAATAGGCTTCCATCAGTATGATATTGGATGTAGATGCCATTTTCTTCATCGAGGTCTGCCATGGCCCTTCGGAGCATTATGCTGAAGAAAATCATGAATAGAGTTGGTGTGAGAACACAACCTTGTTTCACCCCATTGGTTATTGAAAAGGACTCAGAGAGAGCACTTCAGTGGTCAACATAATATGGGACTCTTTACCATCGTTATTACAGCTCCCTAATTGTGCAAGCAAAAGCATTTTCTCAAAATTCTCAGAATTACAGGTGATAGTATTCACAACATGTATATATATTCTGGATAGATAGATAGATAGATAGATAGATAGATAGATAGATAGATAGATAGATAGATAGATAATTTCCATAAAAGCAACTGCTTTCTTCAAAACCATTTCCTAAGAAAACTACAGTCCTCAGCCTACCATCATGATATGATGGCTATCATAGCTCTGACTGGGCCAGCCAGTTAACCAGGCAAGGACTTAAGAGTAGCCAACGATGGCACCCAGAAACCCCCAAAACAGCACACCTCAGGGGTATGTTCTTGTCTCTTCCTAAAGAAGGGAAATCCTGAAAAATGTAGATATGCAGCTTGTAGCTTGCCACTCAGCAATACTGAACATGTAAGCCTCTCTGCTCAAGCACTCTCTCTCAAGACCTGGGCCAGACAAACTAGAGTCTGTCAGCACAACGATGTCATCTCATTGCATGGTAGGGCAGTAACTGGCAAAATATTTGTGGTGCTGCTGTGATGTGAAGAACAAAGGGTGAGTATGGATTTTTCATGATGCTTGCAGCAAACTGGAAACTCCCAGGGAAGTAGAGAGGAGGCAGTATTCACCTTCCCTGAATTTGTTTGAAAATCCTCCTATGCAGATCACTCTGCTCTTTGCTTCTTTGTTTCACATCTTGTGTTGATAGACTTTTGGTGTGGTTTCAATCAAGTCTAGTTTATTCCTCTTTTAATAAAGTGTTTTTTGAATAACACATGCTGAAATATTCTTTGCCCAGGAAGTTCACAGACCATGTCAATTGTCTGCAACCCTTCGCTGTCCTGCTGTGAAGCAAAAACAGGCTCAGGGACAATCCAAATTTGCTAATGAGTCTCTGTCTCTAATCTGAGAGATAAGCATATTTTGTAGGCACCAATCTTTCTCACACTCATACATGTAATTTCCAGTCAGAGAAATTGTTTTCTTTCAAGGTTCATGGTCTAGCAAAACAAAGCAGACAGTATGGAGGGTGTTAAAAAAGGGAGCAAACACAGTGGTGCTTTAGAAGCTGTTTAGTATTTTAACCTCTAAGTGCAAAAGGTCTGTGGTGATATTTAAAAAGATAATGCTTGGATGCATAGTTGGAAATGCTGTTATCTTGTCAAGTTCATAGTGTTTTAGCAGAAAGCCCCTTTGTGCTCATACACAGGAAGACACTGGATCAGCATGTAATTAACTAGAGCAAGAACTTAGGGGGTAGAGTGAGAAAGAGCAGTGGGTGCTCCAGGAAAAGGAGCAACTCCATAGACCTAATGCCCCTGGAAAGGGATGGAGAGAGACTTCTCTAGGAGGTAAAAGGCAGCTTTCACCTCATCCCAGCTCCCACCTTGCTCCATGCTGCGTAAGAATGATGAGGATTTAGGGAAAAGCACGAATTACATGGGCCAGATGTCATCTGCTACTGCTTTGTCCCAAGTCTCCCTGGAATATAGTTTTCCAGTACCATCTGCTATTTGCTGGATTTTAACATCTGTCTTTCCCTAAAATTAACTCTCCAAAAGCCCCCTGACATAAGGATCAATGAAAATTGTGCACTGGAGTCTTTACAAGCACCAGACTTGAAAACCTTTCTCCCTCATGTAAAGCCACATCTTTTCCTTTCCTAAAGAAAGACCTGCTTTAGTTAGGTTAATCTACAATCATTTTCATGTCAGTTTGGTGTGATAGTTTTTTCTCTTTGGCTTTGCACAAAGAGTCTTGGTATGACCTTGACTCTTGACATAGAAATGACATTTAAAAGATCAGGTTTGAGAGTAAATCCTTCATCACACTCATAATGCAACAGCCATTCTGTAAAGACTGGGATAAATCTGCTGCTGTAGTTAAATGTTTCATGGTATCCTGTGGTAGCTAACAAATCTCAAGGATGAACAGGGCTGGATTTGTAAGCTTGCTGAATGTGATAGGTTGCTTTCCTTTCGAGTAAACCTATCCAGTAATATTCCCAAAACAACCTTGGGATCTGGTGACTAGAATAGGAAATTATTTTCTCACCCTCAGGGAATTCTTTAGTGCTATAAATGACTGACTGACTTTTTCAATCAAGACAATAAAAAGGCAGTCTTGAGCTGAGTTTCAAAAAGGTATTTCTGATTTGACCATTGTTTCATGAACCTACTATTCAGTCCATGTCAATCTGATTTTTCTGAGTTTATAGAAATATATGAAATAACTTGTGTTTCTAAGTAAAAGGCATTTCAGTGAAAAACAGAGGAGTTTTTTATTTAAAATTCACTGCAACGGGGTGGTCTTGGCAATGATAGAGATAGCAAATCATAAAAAACAAGTTTGGGGGTTGTGTTGTTTGGAGAAGTTTTGGTGAAGGGTGTTGGTGGGTGTGTTTTGGGGTTTGTTTGCATTTTTTTCCTTTTCTTTTTTTTTTTCTTTTCAGTCAGAAATCTTAATTTTCACCCCCCAAAAAACTTAGGAGCCTATGCTCAATTTTTTCAGGAGTTATCTAAGCATTTCTGAGTTTGCTTTTAAAGATTGGCTGCTGATTCACCTAAACACAAGTGACTTACACTCTGCAGGGTAATGAACGTGCCTGTCTCTCCCAGGCATTGATGGGGAAAGCTCACAGTTCTTTCAGGTGGTGCTTTTAGAGCATTTAACATGCTTGGCATTTTGCAGAACTGCATATGATACAGAAAGGATTCAAGGGTGTTGCAGTTTGCAGGCATGGCAATTAGCACTTTGCCCTTCTGGCCTTCTGTATAATATGCTATTTATGACAGAAACCTTGACTAATTTAAAGTATGCTGTGCACACTGGTGCTTTTGAATTGCAGTCACTGAGTGGGGAGAAAAGTAGAAGATAACCTCAACTGTGACCAGTCACAGTTTTTAAAGATATTTCAATAAAAAGGCATAGACAAAGGCATTTTTGTTGCAAATGAATACTAAGAGAGGGGCAGTTCCCACCACTGAGTAAAGTATTTCTTCCAGAGCTTTTCCAATGTTTGCATACTTTTCCCTCGGCTGAAATAACAGCTCCATCCAAAGGCACGGGCTAAAACAGGAGAGCCTGGTCTCTCCTGGCAAACAACTGGTAGCCATGGAAGACTCCTTGCCTGCCTCCGTAAATACCATGCTTGTATAACCAGTTGTGGCCAGTTATATATACAAACACAGCAGTCATCGCTGAACCTCAGTGCTGGAGACAGTGTCCGTCAGTTTTCGTGCTTATGGTGCTGCTCCTCGACACATGCCCTGCCTTCTTGTTCCACTTTTATCCTCAGTTCTCCCCTGGGTCCCTGACATCATCAGCCTTGCTCCCTCCCCTTGTCATTTTCTTTGTGCCTCTAGGCACGGCAGCTGCAGCTCACCTTTTGGCTCTCTGTGGCAAAGCTTTCGAATCCTCCCCTACTTCTCTGAGAGCATCAGCAGCTGTGGCTCTTGGTCATCTGGCAGGAATGACGGCTCATCCTTGAGGCGCTGCCAGTCTCCCCCGCATTCCGTTTCCTCTCCTTCAGCCTCTGCAACTTGTGGAAGGGGAAGGAAACAGGGTTAGAATCCGCTGGTGTGTCAGGGAGGGGTGATGTTGTTTGCCAACCTCCCGGAGGACGCCTGAGCACGGCATTGCCATAGCGACGGCTCCCTAGATAAGACGGGCAAGAGCATCAGCTGCAGTCCCAGCCCAGGAAGCTCCTCCAGAGAGCCTCCACGCCAAACCGCCACCTCGCATCACTTCGTAAGTACTTCAGCCACACGCTCACACTTTTCTGTCCCAGCTGGTTGGCTTCTTGATTTTCCTCCTTTTTTATTTTCTTGGGGGTTTTTTGGTTTGTTTTTTTTTTTTTTTTAGCAGCCACCACCGGCAAGGCAAATTGCCTTGTCCCCTCTGGGGACTAGCAAGAAAACACAGGGTCCCCACTCTGCAGGGAGTGGGGTGGGGATGGTCCCATGTTGGGGAAAGTTGGGGTATGACTGCACTGAGGCTGGAATGCACGGATGGGGTCATGGAAGGGCTTTAGAGAAAGCTGCTTCAACTAACTTTAACTGCTGGGACAGTTCACAAGCAGACAGTGCAAGCCAGCAGAGTGGAAACTGGTGTCAGGACTTATCCCACTACTAAAGTTGGCATGTGCAAAGGGTTAATTTGTACTTTAAGGAAATAAAAAAGGAAAACTTTGTATTTTTTATTATCTCTAAAGACAAAAACTTTGTGACCAGAATCTGTGCAAATGCATATCACATTTTTTTCCAATCAATCAAAAGTTTAGCTGTTGTTATTTGTATTTATTTTACAAGTTTATGGGTAGTAATGGGAATCACTCCACAGCTCAGCCAGGGGTTTTGAAATAGTAGCCAGAAGCACAGTGTCTGGAGGAGAAACTGCTCTCAGACAATTTTGTGGTATTTCTGCATCCATGTTATTATTAGCAGCAAAAGTTTTGCGTGGAGGGAGGCAGTCAGATCAGGCTTTCCAGTATCTAAGTGTTTGCTAAAAAGACTTAAATATGCTTTAGAACAGTAAAAGTCAGACTAATCTGACAAGAATGCCTGGAGAGAACAGCCTAGTGCTTAAATAACTGAAGAATAAATTCTGTGCATTAGCATGAAGCTATTTTCTGTGCCCAGGAAGGCATCACTCCAACAGGGTAACATTAAACATATAGTAAACCTTGTAATGAAAAGTTTGGAATGCAACACAGGAACACCCAGACTTTCTACTTTTAGGACATCTGCTTTCTACTCTGACCGCAGTAGACTGGTTGTGTTGCTTTATTCATTATTTGCCAGGAAGCAGTCGTAATGGGGCTAGGATAGGGCGGGGTAGGGGTAAAGGTACATATTTGCTGATAAAGGCACCAAGGCTGCCTGCTGAGTGAAGTTGAAGAAGCCAAATGTAGCCAAGTGTTGCACCATTCCTCTTGGGCCCTGAGCTGTTTCACATGATTTCTGTGTTGTGAAGGTGGGTGTGGGATGGCTACATCCAGATGACAGTCTCTAATTTCTTCTTTATGCATTTGTAAATGACTACATGCAAACAAGGGACCTACTCACACTATAGGGGTGCAGATGTGCAGAGGACATGCTATAGAAGGAAGGACAGGCCTGTCTTTGCCTCCCACGTAGGTTTAGGGAGACAACAGAACTGCAGGGAGGGATGCTGGAAGCTTGCCTGACCCTCCTTGCTCATGTGCCTGTTGCAACCAGACAGAAAGGGGTAAAACCGATTTTAAATAATTTAATAATCAAAACCTGCCAGGAAACAGTAAATGTGCATGTGAAGGGAGAAGAGGTATCAGTCTTAAAGGTCAAACCCCAATTCCAGAGCAGGTCTTTGGGCAAGACAGAAATGTGCTGCTTTTGGTCCAGGCTGGACTGTAACTACTGCAGTACAGCCTCTGCCTTGTGTCTGCATGGGGCAGCACCCTGTAAGATATTCCCACTTACTCTCCTTTCCAAGTACAGAGTAGACCAGCAGCAGCAAGGCCAGGCCCTGCCTACAGAAATGTGGACAAGCATGCTGTCCCACTCCAGGGCCCCAGTTGCCACTCTTTCTGCCTCTCTTTCTCTCAGCTCTTGGCAAAAAAAAGTTCTTATAAATTACTATGGCTTCAGAAGATAAGTACATATTACCAACTACCAAAATAAGCTTATTAAATTCAGATTGCCTGCTGCCACCCAAAAAGGATCATCTCAAGAGTACTTTGTCAACATGCCAATGGCTTCCTTAGTAATTTTGCATGTCTTGGAAATTAGCACAGGTTTTTCTTGGGGATTTTGTCAACTGTGGAAACAAAACACTCCCCTGAACAAGAAAAGAATAATAATTCACATACAACAACAAATGGTCCACTGAAGTCTTCAGAAGCCAAGTTTGTGGATGCCTTACAAAGGGTCAGTTCAGAAATTCTAAACATTCAACATACAAGGAAACCACGAACCTTAATGCACAGTGGTGAGGAGTATTGCCATCAATGCCCAGACAGCTCCTGTAAACTTTCATAAGAATTGCATATCAAAACTTCATTTCTTCATTGTATAGATAAGAATTGTCACTTACTGGTGACTCATTTGAAAACTGCATTGTCCCTTGAGACTAGATACAACTATCCATAGATACCTAATTTCCATGTAGTACACCTAGAACCATTCAAACCCTAAGAGAAGACAAGAAATGGAGATTTAACCATCCCTCCAAGCCAAATGAAAAAAAATGCTCAATTTTGTTCTGAAAGCTTTAGTTTTCCATCTTAGAAGGTAGGTTTTTCTCATGAGATTTTGTGTAAGTTGGTTTAAATGTCACAGTATCAGATGGCCTTGAAAGATTTACATCATTTTAGGAGCAATATGTGAGAGTGCCTTTACTGAGTATTCCCTAAGCTCTAGGCTGATTACTTGTGAAACAAATCTACATTAAACCAACTATGCATTAATATAATAGACCAAACCCAGTTCCTTTGTCTGTCTCCAGCAAAATATTTTTATGTAATTGAAGCCTGGAACTGATTGCATTGGTGGACTTTTTTCTGGCAACCCAGAATTTAGACAGAGAAACGAATCATATTATTTGCAAGGATTTGTGTATTTTCAGACTATGTTAGTGAGTGATAAGATAGCTTTATTTGGGCACTTTAATCAAGCACATATAGCAACTGAAGATTTTGTAAAAAAAAATAGCACGCATTTTAAACTATCTAAAAATCCAAAGCTGATATCCAGAAAGTGAAAAGTTCAGATATTGTTCATCTGAATCACCATGTCTTACAGGTGTGTATGCCCAAAGCAGTCCTTCCATTACCTGCCAGTGATTCAGCATGAGAGCTCATCCATGTGAGGCTGAAGTACCTTTTAGTCTTACTTGTACTTTTCACATTGCCTTGTGAGTCACTGCCCTCCTCCGTCTGTAACTAGAGCCGATCCTATAGAATGCCAAGAATTTTAACAAGAGGCAATGCAAAACCATGTAGGCAAAGCTAGAACTTGTCTCAGCTCTTAGGGAAGTATTTCATGTGTCTCAGTCAGCTCTATCCTTCCTAGAAATAGGAGACTCAAGGCAACTCTTTTAAGCCTATATCTCTGCAGAGGGGGGGTACAGCCAAGCTGCATTGTACCAAAATCTCAGGCCAAATGACTATTGAATCCTAATTCACCTATAGCATTTCAGGAAGTATCTTCTGCTGAGTGTGATTTAGAGCCCCACTATAACCATTATAGATGCACAAAGGATGAATGTGGATCATTATGTCAAGAGATATAAGAGAGTGCAAGAAAACAACACCTTAGTTCAGCATACAAATAGGAAACACTAAATATCAGGGTGACTGATGGCAGCAGAGTGCAAACGGTGCTGGTGTGAAGGCTGCTGGGAAAAGTGTTGCACTTAACACAGGAAAATCGAGAACATGCTTCAATTTATAATGGCATATTAATGACTTCATACAGTCCCCATAGCTGGCAACCTGCACATGCAAAATGTTACTAGGGAATGTGTTTCCTTAGTTGCAGGAATTGATTTTAGTGGTTTGGGAACACACTATTACAATGCTCACACACAGCAACTCGCCTTTGAAGGAGAGCTCTGTGTGTAATGTACAGTGACAGGATCTAACAGCACTCACAGGTTCACACATCAAACACAATGTATACACAACCAAGATGCCAAGGCCCATAATACGTTTTGGTAATTTATCTCTTTTTAGTCTTTTGTCACATAGACTGTCACAACGTGCAGTGTGTAAACACTTTTGTAAGCAAGGCATTGCTGGCTGAAGGGCAAACTTACAAAAGTTTAAAAAAAAAAGGAGGGATGGGTGTCAGAAATTAGGCTGTAAAGCAGTATTTCAAAGCACTGAAGATGCCTTGGGCTTTCCATGCTTCACTTTGAAAACACAGATCTAAGAGATGTATTTTAGAATAGTATTTTTCAAACTGCCATATTAAGGAAAAATATGGATTCAATTTTTCTCATAATCTGCATATACCAATCCTATATAAAATTTCTTTGCAAAGCTTAATTTTTATTAGGTGAAATAATTCGTGAAACAGGTTAATGAAATACGACCAAAATCAATCATATTTTATAAGGCATTTCCAGTCAATATAATTTAGTATCAATTTTATGTTGAAATTTTGCTACTTCTCCTCACCCTTTTTGCCTCAAGACCTGTAAAGAAAAAAAGTCCATAGTGTCTGAAATGGTATCCCTGATTCTACTGGAAACTTTGTAAATAGAGTACCCTTCAGAAAAGAACAATTTCACTACAACCA
The DNA here is from genome assembly GCA_013400415.1 of Scytalopus superciliaris. NCBI lineage: Eukaryota > Metazoa > Chordata > Aves > Passeriformes > Rhinocryptidae > Scytalopus > Scytalopus superciliaris. The sequence continues at coordinate 502,756 of VXBX01007478.1, forward strand.
TAATATTTAGCCAGCGTGCCCTAATCAAATCCAATAAAATCAAATGGCGTTGAAGAATAAAACTCCCTCAAATCACAAAATGCAGTGTGAGCTTTCATTTGGCCAGATTAGAAATTTTTGTTTTAAATAAAATTAAGTCTGCTTCATTTTAAGCCACAGCTGTAGCTTATTTATGCAGTGGATAAACAGAGCAACCATAAAATGCTAAGGTGCATTCAAGGATTTCTTTATGAAGGGTCTTCCCAAGAGGGAGATTTTTCTTGCTGTAAATGCAAATGAAGTCTTCAGGTAGTATAATACTTTAGTACAGATGTGAGGCTGCACGGGGACAGTTTCACAGTGAACATCCAGATGTCAAGCCCCCTGTGCAGGTTTGATTCAGTGAGGTTTCAAGGATTTGTAGAATGTTACAAAAATTTGTAAATTTTAAACCCTGAAACGTAAGGGACTTAATCCCATATGCATGAGTTGAGTCAAATTTTATACTGCTAGGCAGTCCTACTCCACTCAATTTGAAGTCACTTGCATTTAAGACATATTTCTCCATCCCCTGAAGAACTAGCTCAGTGCAACCTTTCACACTTTCTTTTGCAAATATTTACATGACTGGATTTTGCTTAAGGATTAATTGTTCTTTACATAGATGCAGGTTTAGTCATAGAAATGAGAATTCCCCTACTGTTCTGCTTCTTGTTGACAAACAACCAACGCAATTTACAGAGAAATAATAAGTCCCACAGTTCAGTCTCCTATTTTCCCATCATTCTCTTCACTGTTTTTTTCCAGCTACCTTTTTTCCCCTTTATCTTTCTTTATTTGCCTTTCCCTCTCTACCTCCTCTTCCTCCATCTTTTTCCCAATTCGAGCTCTCTTTCATCTAATATTCATATTGTCTCCTGGTTTTTTTCTCTTCCTCATTGCCTTTCTCCTCCTTGCAAGGAAGTCACAGTCTGCTCTTATTCCCTGAAAATGGAGAACAGAGGCTGTGAATAAGAAACTACTACAGCTGTTGCTGGATGAAGGGAGATACCAAGATCACTTGGACTGCACCTTCAGGTTGAAGGCTTTTTTCCTTTAACATTTCTTTTATCATTCTGGTGGGTTTCTGCTAAGCAAGCACAGAAACAATCAGCAGTGAAAAATGGTCTAATTTTCTTCTTTCTGTGGTGGCATCTGTGGCTGCCTCACAGTTAGCAAGTCCAGGATCAAACCTCAACTTGGGTGAGGTGCTGGGGAAGCACAGGTAGGAGGATGGGCTTCAACACCGGCTGCAGCTCTGAGCAAAGAGGGATAAAATAGCCAAAACAGAGATCCACTGAGACTTAGAGAGCAGGGACACATAAACAGTCTGGTGAAATGGGTTCCCATGCTCTTACCAAAGTGATGAGTAAGTCCACTTCATTCTGTCTTTGGTGTCTGTGGGCACTGTCCATCTTTCTGAGGCAGCCCTTACACTTGGGACTTCAGGGGCATCCAAGGTCTCTTAGGGGAGTTGGACTTGAAAGACTAATTCAACAGAATTCATAATTAAAGTTGGATCAAATATGATCCTTAGTTTATACTTGAGAAAAAATGGAGAAGAAAACCAGAAAAAAACCCATTCTATTCCCTAGAATTTACTTCGTGTATGAGGTAGCATTTTCTGTACCATCAAAGTCAGTATTGTTCTGTAGAGCCAACCTGTGTTAGCGTGGGTTGCTCACAGCAAAGATGCATCTCAGCACGTGTGAGTGAAATCAGACCAGCATGACAGAGAGCAGCTGGAAGACAAGAGCTCCTCATGATCTGGCTCAATAACCAATATGGTTGTTTTGGTTTGGTTTGGGGTTTTCATTTGGTTTGGTTTTGGTGGGGTTTTTTGATGTTGTTGTTGTTGTTGTTTGAGTTTTGGTTTTTGTTTTTTTTTTGTTTGTTTGTTTGTTTTGTTTGGTTGGGGGTTGTTGGGGGTTTTTTTGTTGTTTTGGTTTTGGTTTGTTTTTTGGTTTTTTGTGTGTGTTTGTGTAGTATCTTCAAAGGAGAAGAAAAACCTGTTTCAATGATGTCAACAAAATGTGTTCAGCCACTTGATACCCCAGATGACAGATTGGACAAGCGAGATCCACAGTGTAACCATTTAGGTAAGTGGTATTAGATGATGTCATCACACTAATGAGAGGTGTTGCCTTCACATCATAAAGTCCTGCCCAGTGTCCATTTGTCCCCTCCAGCGATACAATTGAGACCTCATGAAAACAGATAGATTACACCTTCTGCTGCCACTTCTGATGCCAGATGGAAAGGCAAAGAGCATTTTTTCCTGTCTATAAGTATCAGCTGAAGCTCTAGAGTGAAATCAATTAAAGAGGAGAAAGTAAAAACAGCCACTGATCTTTTCCCTGGTAGAAAAAGTAGAGCAGTTTCTTTATTTATATCACAGTCAGCTGAAAGTGAGGATAAAGCTGAGCTTTACCTGAACACATTTTCCACATGCAATTGGAGTAAAAGATTTCAAGCATCCCAGTTACCTCCATTGGGGAAGCTTTCTAAAAATGTTTTCTCCTTCACCATCAATCTGTTTTCTTTCTTGAACCTCCTTCATGTAACTTTTACACTGAGCATACCAGAGTTGTCTTTGCTGTGCCACACTCCTGAATACCAGACTTCAGACTTGATAGATGTGCTTTGTGCATATTCATGGTCTTCGCTTCAAATGCTATGACTTCACTCTCATGTAGCAAAGTTGTCCTTATGATTTAGCAACCCAGAAACAAAAACCTTCTTGCTCATTGTGTTCCATTGTGATGACAATAATGGAACACAAATGCAATTTTACTCACTTGTCAAAAAAAGTGTCTCACTGCAGGCAAGCAGAATTTTATAAGTTTTGTTTATTTGTCCTGCAAGGAAGGTATCCCAGTTCTGTCTCTGCCACACGGCATTTCTATACATGGACACCATTTTCACAATTGCTGATATACCAAACATAGTTGGTCCATAAAACTGCTTATTTAAATACATACAGAATGAATTCCATTCTACAGCTGGGAGACTGAGGCAGCAGGGGGCTAAATGAGCTCATTAGAACTAGGAAGGCAGCCTGTGAGGGCCAGAAAAAGGACCCATATCTTTCAGGAGGTCAACCCAGGGGTCATTCTTCCCATATCTATCTGCAGACTCACAGACATAACAGCTGCCTTAAATAGCATAAAAGAGGCTGGAATGAAGTCGTGCTTACATCCAAGTCTGCAGTCAGGGATTGGGTAAGCACTGGGGATTGGGGAACCCAGCTGAAGGCAGACAAGCAGCTTTCAAGAATCTAGAGCATTGGTTTGTGTGATGATAATAATGAGAAGTGTTGCAAATGGGTGGTTAGAATGCTTAAAGAATCACTGTCAAAGGTATTGGCTAAAAACAGGTTATAGTATGAATTTATGAGAGTGCAACTTTAACAGAGTTAAATGGCAAGGTTCATTCTATTACTTACTACACAGATGAAGCATACATAAGTAAATTGGATTAGAAGCAGTTTGGAACGATTTACGCAGAGACTGGGGATGCAAGAGGGTAAGAGTGCAGAGGATATGGATATAAGGAAAAGGTGGAAAAGCACCTAATCATTGACTAATTTAACGTTTTAAGAAGTGATTCAATAGGATTTGCTACAATTATAACAATGAGTTAATTATAGACTCAAAATAGCAACATTCATAGCATAATCAATTCACTGGCATGCACACAGGCAAAGAAATATATACATCCATATCTATGTGTGTAAAGGCACTTACCGAAATTCCCCTCAAGCTCAGTGAAATGCTCATATCAAATCCCTTAGCATTCCTCAACAGGCATGGGCTGCACCTCAAGGAGAGGGTGTGTGTGTGTGTGTGTGTGTGTGTGTGTGTGTGTGTAACCCACCTAGACCTTTTCATCAGTGATGGTGTTTCAAGTATTGTGAACTTGAGGGTTCGTGAGCTCTGAGATGCATTCCTCTCAAAGGGAGCTGCTGGTGCAGCCCACTGCTTTGCAGGAGAGCTCAAATGGCCTCACTTAGCACTGCTGTTTATAGGGTCACAAGATTGTTCCCAAAGAGTCCAGTACTGTTGCACTCAGGCTATGATAGATTTTTTTCAAAAGGTCTTGTAACAATGGTATCATTTCACTTTGGCTGCAATTCAGGTAAATTACTTACCAAGACTTACAAGAATAACTGCTTATCCTTTGTTCCTCACCTTGGCTGGGCAGCTGATGTTCCTAGTATGGTCAGAATTGTTCCTGCCTTTACCATGCAAGACCACCCAGTATGGTCAGGGATGCTTCCCCATCCAACTGGTACAAGTCAAGGGGCACTTCACTGCTCAGCTGGGTCCACCAAGGCTGCTGAGATCGTAGAGCAGGCCTGAGGAGGAGGTGAGGGAGGAGGATGCACCACCACAACAGACTGTCTTTGATACTTTGAGCTTGCATAAGCCCCCAGAAATGCAGACCCTTGCAGAAAAAAACACACTGACCCTGTGAGTCATCTGAGTCAAGGCTTGTTTTAAAGGGAAACCAAAAATCCAGTATAATGTTATGTAAATCAAAAGCAAATACCAATTGCTCAGTAGCTCTTGAAACAAAGGCAACTCTTGAAGGGAACAATATACTGACTGGCTTATTTTATCAGCACTTCAGGCTGACCCCACACATTTAAAACTTTCCTTCATAAAAGTGCCCTTGTAACTCTTGAAGACAGTCCACACAGTTAGCACTGGATGAAACAGGGGTGGCCATGGAACTTTTGCACACAGTGATGCAGCCTTCCCTCTACCATGTAAACACACAGCTGCCCACAACTCTTTCCCTCTGTTTTATATCTACTGCCTACAGCACAGAAGGACCACCAGAGTCACTTGACTCCCACATAGTATGGCACAGAGGCCTCTTTTGATGAGTTTCTAAGCATTTAAAAGATGTTTCTTCATGTTCATTTTAATTTACTTGGATTAAAGCGCTATTATTAAAGCATTTCTTTTCACCATCTGGTTTCTTATTTCCCCTAAGTTTCAATTTCTATCATTTTTATTTCCCTGCAGAAGATCTTTCAGAGCAGCTGATTAAGAGCTGCGACCTCAAAAAACACCCAAGAAAAGGTAAAACCATCTCAGCTTCCCAAAACGCTGAACTGGAGCAAAAAAAGCCAAGGAGAAAAGATACACCAGCTTTTCACACTCCACCACCTCTAACAGGTGAGCAATAAATCTCTTGACTTCGAAATCCCAATTCAGACTGTGGGGACTGAATCTGAGCAAAGGCCATAGACCCTCATTCAGTTATGACCCCTTGAATGTTGACAAAAACACATCTCCATGAGTGTGCACCTCAGAAGGCAGGTGAACAGAGTCTGACTTTCCCAAAGGCATCCTGTTAGTTGAATGGTTTGCTCACAGGTCTGGGAATACCGAGGTGAGCGGGTGTATGCTCTGGAAAACACGCTCCCTTGGAGCTCATAGTCTTGCTGCTAAATGATGTTACATTTATGCATTAAATGATGTGTATTTATCTGCAGCTGCTGAGCTATGCCAGATGTCCCAATTTGACATGGTCCAAAATCAGAAAGGATCCAGTTCATCCCTTGCACTTTCTCTTGAAACTCATAGCCAGTACTCAGGGGCAGGCTAAATGGATATGAGGTTGGGAGTAGACCAAAGAAACATACAAGCCATCTGTGGGATTTCCTGCATCATTCAGGATTTCCTCCTAGAAATCACAGGGCTCACATGCTTATGGGGACTCCAGCAAAGGGTGGGTGTTTCAGGAAGCCAGAAACCACCACATCAACAGAGGGGCTCCTTGTAGGATGCTTCCTGCTATGGGCACCTCAACAGATGTTTGAGACCCAACCTGGAGAGGGGAAGATTAAGCAGAGAGACTGTCACTGATGATCTTCCAAGAACAGCAATGGAAATAAATATGTCATTCTGCTAACAAGCACTCCTTGTGCTCTCCAGGGAGAGAGCTGTGCTCCTGTATCATCAAGTTTTTCTTCCCATACTGCACATACACAGAGGAGTGTCACTGATGGGAGTGGAAGGCTTAGACAAAATTTATGAAAGAAAAGGCCCTGCCATTGAGTCATGGGGTGCCAAAAGGACTCCCTTGCTTTCTAAACTCCTACTCAGAGCGGAGTCTCGGTGTGGCTGGATCCAATCAGCCTCAGATTATGTCAACATCTTAAATTTAAGGAATTGCAAAGATGTGATTGAACTACTTTTGTCCTGCAAGTTTAATGTTGGCAAAATGAGAATATTTATATAAAATGAATAATTTATTATTACAAATGCTCAAAGGATCTTAATTGGAAATATTTACTACACAATAAAAATACTAAAGCTACTAGTAGTATAGTATAAGATAGGATAGTGCACTATATTGAAGCAATTATTGAAGCAATTATATTAAATCTAGCAAAAAGAACTAATTATGAAATAGAGGTTTGATGCAACTCACCCAGGCAAAGGCTCATGGGGAGGTCTCTTTCTCTCAACCTTTGCTGAGTGCCCCTGGAGGGTGTCCCCAGCCAAGGGAGGAATCTCCACTCATGCACCCCAAGAAGGGTTATGTCAGAAGAACTTGATGTATGAAAGGGGACTGGACTTTTATAATATAAACTAATTGATTGCTAGTCACAAATTTGTAGGCCAGCTACCAGCTTATCTGTCACACCCAATTTCAAAAAGTAGGATGTTTGTTTGGAGTTTGGTAAACCAGGCTGATTTTAACACAATTCAACACCAAAAACATTACCATGGCACCACTGGTAACTCATCACAGAGAGCTTGCATGAGAGCTTGAACTGTATGCATTCTCTGATTGGATTCTAAGTCTCCTGCCTCCTGCCACAAGGAGTTAACCAGTAGCTACTTGTTTGGTTCCCCATGTACATGCAACAATTCACCAAGTCAAAAACAAACAGTTGGGATTTTCCAGTATTTGTAATTCAGATATTGAATTTGACTCTGTTCAGTTTTCACATTTATCTTCCATCAGAAATTCTCTCTTAGCGAAGAGTGGCTCAGAGGCTGAAGAGCTGCATTTTGTGCCTGCAATTACCAGATCATAAATAAAACATTGTTTTACTAGCTAAAATAGGCCATTTCTTATGGTCACATCACTCCCAACTAGAAACTTGATCATCTGTGTGATTAAGCTACTTTGATAAGATGTCTGAAGTTCTGGAATAGATTGCACTCATCTTTACCATGATTTCTGATGGGCTGCAATTTAGTGCATCAAATACAACCAGAAGGCAGCTGGCCTGAGAGCATCATTGTCTATAGCCCATGGGATATAATTAACTTGGAGGAAATGAAGGGCTAGTGCACTCACGCAGCCTTTCTTCAGAGTAGTCATTGGGAGAGTTACACAGGTGCAAGTTTCTTCAATGTGAACTAGGCTAAAGTAGCATTTTCTTTTTTTTTTTTTTTTCTTTTCTTCTTGCTTGCAGCCATACTTTCAGACTTTTCTGATAATCTGCTGAAAAAGTATGGTATCACAGAGAAGCCACAGAGAGAGAGAGTGAGTCCAGTTTCTCAGTACATTGAACGGGAGCAGAAAAAGCCCAGGAGAAAAGATACACCTGCAATACACATCCCACCTTTGATAATAGGTAAGAGACTTAGGTAAAGGGTCCTCCAAAGAGGAAGAAAAAAGTGGCTACTGTCAGAGGTATGCTTGGGAGGAGATTACTCTCTGCCCAGTGTACTTAAGAGCTCTTAATGAACTGGACCTATTTAGTCCAAGTAGATAATAACAGTGGTGGCTCATGCAAAGAGCATTTTACATATCCCCTGCTCATGCTCTGGGGACAGAAACAAAAGGGAGCAAGAGAAGGCATTTGGTCACTTGATTACCTTTTGCAAACTGTGATCCTACTTTTCTGAGGGTCAGCTACTGCCCTCCTTTTCAAACCCGAGCACCTGCAAATTTTTAGGTCACCAGCACTAAAATGCCTCAAACAACCTGAAGCAAAGCTGTACTGATTAACCCCCTCTTCACTCCACAGTGCATGTATATCATGCAATACATACACACTACATAACATACTACCAGGGAAAGGAAGGGAGGGAAGGTGAAAAAAATGTGGTGACCTTCAAATGTGTGACAAAATTCAAAGTCTGTGCATTTGTTATGGGGGGAAATGACAGCAAATAATGAAATTTTCAGTTGTTTTCAAGTCTACCTCCAATGACACTTTCTTGCCTACTCATGAAGTCACTTTCCAGCATTCAACATGGATTCAAAGCAGACTGCTGCCCCTCTATGCAGAGTTTTTTCAGATCCTGTATTTTGGGTCTGTTTTCCAGTGATTGGCTGCATGTGGCAGACTTGTGCCCATGTCAGGGACAAAGCAATTTATTTGTTTGAATGCTTGAATTTCATTCCTTTCGTATTCTATGGATGCGTATTTTCTTTTCAAGATACTTACCAACATACATCGTTCTGCTGGTTGGAATTCGCCAGCGAGATGGCTCCATGACTTGCTATGAAAAAGTGACTCATTGTGGCTGAAGGCTTATTTACTTTCAGAGCTATTCCACCAGGTAGCAGACAGAGCACAAACAAACTGAGCTCTTTGGAACCGTTGCGCGAAACGGAACCTGAATTATAGGCTCGGAGACCCGAGGAGCCTCAGCAGGCTTATGTGTGCTAAGCAAATACAGACAGGCCTTTCTCTCCTGTCTCCCTGTTATTAGTTAGTTGCATTAAGCAGCACTCTCAGTGCCACATGGCCTCTCTTATGGCCTGCTAATGAGGATTGTCTCCATTTCTAACATTTCCCCTTCAGATCCCTTGCACACCGCTTCTAGACGCCAATTCAAAGAAACTCCACTTAATTGTAGTAAAAGAGCTTATTTACCAGAGTATCTTTTTGAACAGCTGTTCACACAAACACTTTGTTGTAAATACAGCTAAAATGGCAGATGTGTTATCCCTCTCCATTTTTACCAGCTGGTTATAAGCTTTTCTAGGAAGATCACTCTAGTTTTTGGCTGGCAGGGAGATCTTCTATCATAAGTCAAATGGACCACACAAGGTGATGAAAATCAGTGTATCTACCGGATGGTATGTGGTTCAATTGAGAAGCAGAATCAGTTTCACACCTTATAAACAACAAATCCAAATGGGAAATGCATGTACAGAAAGGGAGCTGCTAAATAAGTTATCTGAATTCTCCTCTACAACGGTTAGCTTCTAAATGTATTCAGCCTTCAAACTTCTACTGAAGTGGCACAGACAACATCATGCCATGTGCATCCACATGGGGCATGAGCAGAGGTCTCCTTCAGTGGCCAGCTCGCCTTCAGTCAGCCAACACCTTATTCGAAGGGATTAGACTAGAACACAAAATAGAATCACAATTCTAATGGCCTTTTTTTCTGTCTCACTTGACAGGAAATGGCTTGAATGTGATCCAAGCCTGTAGTCAGCTCTGGAACACTCTATTGTCATCCCCACTTAGCAATCTATTTCGTTAACTCAAGAATTTCTGAGAGCTCTTCAGCCTGTAGGTTTGAGCTAGAATGTAAATACATGCCTAAATATGGGAAGACAGTTCCTGAAATGTAGGTGCTTAGGGTTTCTTAATCAGATTAGAGGTTACTAGTAAACCCACAGTTTCAAACCCTCATTCTTATACCCTAGAAAACCAGTTAGGCTGCTTTAGGATAACATTACAACCCCACTGAAAACCTCTGGGTGACATGAGAAGCATGCAAGTTTAATGTCACCTCTTGCCTCTCCAGCAGGAGTTGTCTGTAGCAGTCTGTAGACAGGTGCTTTCCTTTTTTTTTTACTGGCTTTCTGATTTATAGCCCAGGAGGAGTGCCTGTGATCTAGGTGGCACCTGGCAAATAGTTCATTTAAGCCAACTTCTACTGCCTATATTTAAGCTTCCTAACAGAAACTCTTATGTCTCTGTGAGCTTTTGTGGTTCTGATGTCTAACTAAAAATTGTGAGTAGCTGCAAGTTCTGTTGGGAAATTATGACTACATTGTATTTACCTTCTGCTTTCTTTAGTCAGATCCCTTGGCAGCTATTAACAGAACAACCTACCAATCCTTAAAATACATCTGCAGGACAAGTTGCATTTCGTAGTGCACACAGCTGGGAAAACACAGACAGGGAGGCTAAATTATTTATTTAACCAGTAAACAGAGAAAAACTAACTTACAAATGTTTCCCAAATCAAACGTCCTTCTCACATCCTTTTGGTTCACACACAGAACTTCTGAACTGCATTCAGTAAAGCACATTTTCTCCACAAGTGATCAATGGCAATTGTATCAAAGAAAAAAAAATCTTTTCCCAGTGTTATACAAATAACTATAGCTTTTACATGCCATTTGTATACAGTTTCTACTGTTCTGCATTAAAAGGCTGATTTTTCCTTGCAATTGTGGGTGGTCCATGGAAAGCTAAAACCCTGCATCTCTGGGCTACATCCACCTCTGAGCTTTGAATCCTGAACTCTACTGGAAACTTTTGGAGTTCATGAGTCACCAAAGTGATTCATTGGTAATGATCTTGGTAAACATCTGTATTACTAGTGTGGGTCCATCTGAGAGCTGGAGACTTTTCCTTGGGTGTTACCTTTCAGCTGTCTCTAGCATCTGCTAAAAGGGCTGGTTTATGTGCTCTAAGAACTAGGCTACCAGAACTACATAAACACATTTTCCTTCATCACTTCATACTTTCAATAGGAGAGTGAACATGATCATGATGCACAGTGCAGCTTTATTTAGTGTACATTTCTGACCTCTCATTCCTGAGTTTACCCAAAAAACGCATTAGCTCTCCTCAAAGGATCCATTCTAGCTTCACATTTTAAGCAAGTTTTAGTTATGTTTTCCTTGTTCTTCAAATCTCTACAGTGCAAAAAATGAAAAGCAGAACCCTTCCCACTCTCCCCCTAAAAAGACACAACCCAAATCCCAAAGACAACAGTAAAAAAAAATGTGTCTATATTTGCCTGTTGTCTATAGGAATAGAAGTCTCTGTGTGGGACATTTATATCCATCTCCATAAAATGGCATCATTCACTGCAGTTAACAATGGTGGTTACTCAATTACTGCTTAAACAAATGAAGCCCTTTGTGTTTCAAATTAACATTTATTTGTGCCTTTCAGTTTATCTCATAGTGCTATTGAAACCAGCTAGTTCACAAGAACTGCATGTAAGTGAAGCAGGAGCTAACATAAATGAAGGGCAGTATAGATCGATATTTTCATCAGTTCATCACTCCTGAAAAGGCCCTAAAGTTAAAGAAAATCTTCCTCTCTGGTATTGCCCTGTTTTCAGACCTTGTCAAAACTGAAAGCCTTCCCTCTAAAAGGATTTTTGATGCAGAAAGAAGCAAAACAGGTTGGTTTGACAGAACAGCTCAGCTGGTTAGCAAACAGTAGGAGACCAAATTTGGGAGAGATTTCATTGGTCTCGATGCAATAATATCCCTCATCCTGTTTGTACACTGTGTCAACATCCACACCAAGGAATGTGGACATAAAATCCATCACACAGGTCACTTGTTTTTTTACTGGAAACAGGCAAAGCCAACAAAATATGTTAAAACAGAGTTCAAGAACATTTTCTGCCTAATGCATTTTTCTCATTTCACTCTTATTTATTTTCTAATGAAGAGAGCATTTACAGTATTTGTGATATGCTGGTATCACATAAAAGCCTCAAGATCCCTAAAGGGTGGACTTACCTGTTTAAGTATAAAGAAGTATAGAGAAAAAGAAACAGAGAGAAGGGAGGAGAGACAGAGATATGTGGAAGGTATGATCTACAACCCAAGTCTGTTTTCACATTGTTCAGTAGCTTTTGCAATTTCTCCATACTACATAATTTCAGTGGAGATTGCACTTGTCATGTGGGTAGTCTAACCTTTGTCTCTTTTGTCATCTGCACTTGCAAAATCTAATGAATATGGCTGAAAGAAGAAAAACAAGTACATGTTCACATAAGCTGGTTCAGACACAAAAGATTAATCACAGTATTTACTTAATCATACAAGTTCTTTTCCTTATTTAGCTTCCCAAACCCTTTTAACAAAGTTCCCAAATAGAACTTCAGTATCTTTTTTCACAGATAGCAAAAATACGCTGGATTTAAGAGTGCCTAATAATTGTAGCTAAAAATGCAGTGATTCAGTTCCAGTTCACCGAATATCAGGAGACTGATATGCCGAAAATAAATGAGTAACTCTCACAATGTTGGAAAACTATGTTAGGATCAAGAAATAGGAGAGGACAGAAAAATTCATTGTAGCCTGGTGTTTTCTAAAAGTAATCAACTCCTTTCCCTTTTTTTTTTGTTTTTGTGTGTGTGTGTGTGTCCTTCTATTTTTAAGGAACTAGGCTGTTTACAGAAGAAGAACAAACAGTGATTATGGAAGATGAAGAAAAGGATGGAGACACAATCCATAGTTAAGATTACAGTGTTATTTCCAATAATGCAATGTAAATAATTCTGGGTCATTCAAAGTGGCAGCACATAGGAAAAAAAAAAATTCTTTCATTCTTACAAATAACAATTTTCTCAAGCATGCACTTGAATTTAAACTACCATCAAGTGCTTATCTGCATCTCATGAACTCCCAGCAAGCATCATAGGAGGTGAAATTGCACTTGCACCTGGGTTTGAAGGAATTTGTCAGCCTACTGCAAGTGGCTTGCCAGCATTTTTGCCAGTGAGGAATCCACCTCAGATCTGATCTAGCTTTGTGCAGTGTGGTGACAAGCGTTAACAGAAAAGGCAGCACTCAGACAGTGTACCTGGCACTGGATACCAGAGCAGTAAAACATCAACTAATGATTCACATTGGTTTTTTCTCCTGACACTTGACCTAATTTGTGGAGCTTTCCTCTTCTGGAATAACAACTGACCACAGTGAAAATTCCCACGTGCAAAGCTGACGGGATAGATGGAGAAGGTGCGAGGGCAGGAGCCAGTCCCTGAAATGCAAAGGAGAAATTTCTTCTCTCTGTATCTGCTCGTGACTTGTGTTCGTAAGGAAGAAAAGAGAGATTTGCTGTAGGATGAAAATTTATATCTAAGGGCTGTCAGCACTGACACATCAAGCAGGATGAAGGGAGGAGCTCTCAGAAGAGGGAAGCACGATGCCTGCCTCTTACACCAGTGCAGACAATTGTCTCCACTGGGTCAGTGAAAGATAAAATAGTTGGATAGTTGATCCTTTTGCTTCAACTAACTGCTTTTGACATCTGCTTTTAAAAATGGAGTCCTAGGTCAGTTAGGAGAGGTGGAAAAGATTGAAAATCGCAGGAAAGTGAAATTTGAGTAAAAGGAATAATGATACTCAAGGGCATATACATACTGCAAAATGGAACAGCACAGTGTGATTTTTTTTTTTTTTATTAGTTTACCTCACTGATTCAATCAAGACTTATTTTCGTAACCAGCTACAGCCTGGTAGAACTTCACAGTTTGTGCTTACCTTGATAGCTCTGGGCTAGATAGCACAGCACTGCCAGGTGGGCCCTTAGGTACCTGAGCAGAGAGGTTGAAGATTATCTAGCCTGGCAGACTGAATTTAGTTATCTTTTCCACTCCCTTAGGAAGACAGCTGAGGACCATACTAGTTTGGACTTCATTTGCCATAGTGACTGACCCAGCATCTTTCATGACAATGCAGTTGATTCACATATATTCAGCTTCAAGATGTAATCAACAAGCTTGTAATAAATAATTGCATATTAAAGTATACAAGAGGCTTGATATATTATTAATGGGATACCTGATACCTAGGATGTGTACTTGCTTTTATCCTGTTAATCTCTCAGTGAGATGATATTTAAAATATAAACAATGAATAGTTCATTAACAACAGTAATGTAAGGTACACAATAAAGCATATCACAGCAAGCATCTGACAAAAAATACGTGTGACTCAAGTCTAGCTTTACCAGTGAAGCTGGTGAATATTTTCAGGGCACAATACAGCAAGAGTGAGAATGTGGAGTCCTGAAAAGATTCAAATGAACATCAGCAAGGGATTAACCATGAAAACGTACATGTTTAAACACAAAGGCCCTTAACAACACAAAGCAGGAACACGAATAGGATGTGACTGACTTCATTGCTCTGAAAAGGGTTTGTTTCCAAGCCTGGGGAATGCTGACACAGCTTAACAGGGGGGAAAGTGCCCCTTAAGCCTAGCCCTATATACTGTTCAGCAAAGAGGAGTTACAGTCTGAGTGACATGTCTGATGGCACACCACCCTGATTTACCATCCCTGTATAGATCAACTTGAAGTCCAGACAAAAATGCTGCAACATACTGTCTTATTCTGCAATTCTTTTAAAATTCCATATTCACAGCACGGCAATTCAGCATTTTCTGGTTTTCCACCCAGGAGCAACTTAAGCAACTAAAAGTAATTTTTCACTTGATCAATTAAGTAAATAGGAGGTTTTGCAATGTTTCTGTGAAAGAAGGATGATGAATCATCTCTGAACTTCCACAGGCTTCATTGTGGCTAAAGTGTAAAATGTCACTTTGTTTGAGAATAAGATATGTTTTTTTCAAATGAGATAGACACTATCCCTTCCCCTAAAACAAAGCTTTTGGGTTTTGCAGAATCATGTGTGGACTGTGCAATGGTGTAAATGTTGTTTATTGGTTTATTTATTGCCATTCAGGCTCCTGCTTAGACCAGATAGTGCTAAAACGGCACAAATTGCTCTCCCTAGACAAATGGCAGGAGTTGGTGTGTTCTGGAGCAGAAATACTTTTGTACCCCGTGTGCCCAAAGGTATCCTATGGCCATTACAGCAAAACTGCAGGGAAACTGAAGGCACAAAAACATGCTAAGTATTCCCATAACTCTGTTAGGACTGGGATGCTCCAGGCTGGAGTCACTTACATTATCTGCTATGTGCATTGACTACTACCAAGCCTATATGTGCCTCACTAGCTGGCTTGCATTCAGATATCTGCAATTGCATCTCACCCCAGAAGTCTGAGCTGGCCTGGACAAGCACTCCAAGCCCTCGGTGGGGAATGAAGTGTTTCAGCCAGTGAATAAAAGACGGTCAGGAGATCATTAATGGCTAATGTTTTAGAAGCGAATTTGCAATTAATGTCTACCTAGAAACTAGGACACAGGGTTCCATTTACAATAAAACTGGGACTAAGGGATTTAATGGCCTTACAGCTTTCAACTATGGATCACAGAAAGCCCATCACCCACCTGAAGGGGTTGTGATGAGCATTTTTGTAGTGCTAAATATGAGGCTTATAGGGTATGTAGAACAAACCCAAAGCAACATTCATAATGCTATTGCAAACTGACACCATATTCATAGATAAAGCACAATTTGCATGCACTGAGTTTAACAAAAGTTAGATTGAATTTTTGTTTGGTTGGAATTTTGTCTTAGTGGTTAATAAATTGATAATTGTATAAGGTTTTGACCATGTAAATTAATTTATATGTTTAGATACTATAACAGATTATCTTCCTGCATGTTCTATGCCATGAACCTTTTGAGATTACACTTTTTACACATGACCTTACAGTATTCTTGTATGCAGAAAGACTGCCCAGCAATACCATCTACAAGCAAAAATCAAAAATGCATGTCAGTGGAGCACATTAGAAATTTTGGCTTCTCACTTGTATTTAGATAAGTTAATAAACAGATATTACTCTGCTCTTACATCCCTCCCAAAAAGTCATGGGTCTTTTAAACTGAGGTGGTGCAAACAAAAATACCAATATTTTGGCAATGTAGATCTACAAATAGAAAGAGTGAACATTTAAAGCCAGTTTCTACCCCATGATACTGGCTTCTGGTCCTGCATGAGGAACCTAGGTAGTCTGCTGGATCCAGGAGCTGTAAGGGGAAGTTTAATCCATCCTTATTCCTGATATTCTGAAGAATCCTGAAAAGACACAGACTGGACAGAGAGACAAGCAACAACTAAATTAGAGTGCATATTTTACAAATTAAAGAACCGCATTTGATGGACTATTTGTGCTTGTTCTTACTCTAAACTGCAACCTCTGTATATATGACTGTGAGACATTGCAAGGAGTTTTGGATTTTTACAAGCTGTCAATTTTTTTTTCAACCCTTCAAAAGAAGGTTTTAGGCCCCCAGGAAGTCTTAGGGTCTGAGACAAAGTTATACCTATCTCAGGTTTGTTTTCCTACATTCTGTTTAGCCTGGAGAAGAGAAAGCTTAAAGGGAACTTACCAATGCATACAATAATGCATATAAATGTCTGATGGCAGGGAATAAAGCACAGGGAGCCAGGCTCTTCCCACTGGTGCCTCCTGACAGGATGAGAGGCAGTGGGCACAATCTGAAATACGTGGAACATCACTTAAAAGTAAGAAAACATGGTTTTGCTACTGAGCACTGGCACAGAGAGTCCAGAGAGGTTGTAGACTCTCTATCTTTGGAGATTATCAAAACCAAACTGGACACAGCCCTGAGTAACATGTCTCAGTGGACTCTATTCAAACTGGCCAACTCCAGAGGCACGATCCTGCCTCAGTGATTCTGTGACTATAGCCCAGGATCCATACCAAGGGAGCTTCTTAGTGATGCTTAGCAGGTCTGGGAGAGATCAGGGAAAAGTTTGGGGTAAAGGGAGTGATTGTCAGATGAAGTTAAAAATTCACAGAAAGTTCACAGTAAATATAATCCTGAAATTATGACAGTGGGATGCTGAAGCAATGAGGATTCCCCAGGAAATACACAATATGTAATGAATCAGTACTCAAGAGTCTTTTCATGCCTCACTCACTGTGGATTTTAACATTCATACTTTAATTCAGAATTTAATCCTTTCTTAAAAAGTAAACAAAGAACTCCTTCTCAAATAACAGAGCAACAAACTTTTCTGCTGTAGCAAAGCAATCCAGTGATTACAGCAAAGATTGTTCACAAATGGACTAAGCAGAAAAAAAGATTAAATTTGCAAGTGCTGATAGTTGTAATGAGCTATTGGTAACAAGTGTAAATGGCATCATAAATCTGAGATCATAAAATCTGCCTAGATGGACAGAGTTAATTCTGTGCTGGGAGCAAGTGGTTATCTCTGAAATCATAAACAGAGATAAAGATCAAACACACTGCAAAGCCAGTTCTCCCCCAGATAATACGGATTTAATTTGTGGAGAATTTCCCTTTGTTGTACACTAGATGTCAGGGTTGGACTGAGAGGATGAGCCTATCCACTCCACTATGCATCTCTACGCATCAGGCTGGATGCCATCAGCACAACTAAGTGCTAAACTTAGAAATTCTTTTTGTGAAGCATCCAGTATTTTCTAGAGAACAGTCTGCCACAACATCCTCTCTTCCCCACTCTGCAGTATTTCATTTCAGTCAAAAGCCTCAGGCTTTAGAAGAGGAAAGGAGGCATTCTGAGATATCATTTGAGCACCAATGAGTATCTGCCAGTGGGAGGGGGCAATCCCCTGTATCAATACAGCCTGGGGGAAGGAGAGAGCAGAAGGACTTGGGGGTGTTAGTGGATGAGGGGCTGGACCATGAGCCAGCAGTGTGTGATTGAAGCCCTGAAAGCCAATCCATCCCTGGCCTGCATCTAAAGCAGTGTGGCCAGTAGGTTGAAGAACGCGATTCTGCCCCACTACTCTGCCCTTGAGAGACCCCCACCCGGAGTGCTGCTCCCAGCTCTGGGGTCTCCAGCACAGGAAAGGCATGGAGACCAGATCCAGAGGAGAGCCACGAAGATGCTCAGAGAGCTGGAGCACCACTCCTATGAAGATGGGCTGAGAGAGTTGAGGTTGTTCATCCTGGAGTAGAGAAGGCTTCAAGACAGCCTTATACCACCTTGCAGTGTCTAAAGTAGACCTACAAGAAAGCTAGAGAGGGACTTTTTGCAAAGGCATGTGCTGACAGAACAAGGCTTTAAACTGAAAGAGAGTAGGTTTGGGTTGAATATTAGGAAGAAATTCCTTACTTTGAGAGTGGTGAGGCACTGGCACAGGTTGTCCAGTGAGGCTGTGGATCTCCATCCCTGGAAGTGTTCAAGGTCAACTGAATGGGGCACTGCCATGTGAAAGATGTCCCTGCTCATGTCAGAGGTGTTGGAATGAGATGATATTTAAGATCCCTTCCAACCCAAACCATTCTACGATTCTATGATGACATCCCAGGCAGGTAATTTCAGTACCCTGTACTTTGACTATGTAGCAATACATTCAACATGACAACTTATCTCTGCTTCATGGCAAAGGAGAAAGTGCAGACTAGGAGAGCAAGAGAGAAATCAGTCCCTGTGTGAGACACTGGTGATAGAAAAACAGTAACCCAAATAAACTAGAGATATCACTGAAAGGCGAAACAAAGGTCCCTTTTTCAACTTCTAGAGGTGAACTAGTGCTGTCCACTTGCCCAGAGAGCAATCAGGCAGAAATCTATTAGGCAAAGTGCCCTAAAGGGAAGGAACACAGACAGAAGTAGTTTTGCACATATTCATAAATATATGAATGCAATATATGCAGTATACAGCCTATTTGTGTAAAATATCTTAGGTTATTCTGTAAGCCAAATACAGTTCTCAGAAAATTCCTACAGATAAATCGCATTTCATAAGCAGGAGGCTTTAAAGCACGTTCCTGTTCACATTTGGTTTAGGCAGTGACCCAGCCCAGCTGCTGGAATCACAAGTTCTGATGGTGGTGAAGGTCAACATCACAAACACGAAGCACAGGGTACAACAGATTAAAATAACTGGAACATGGTGACATCAGAGTACTGGCGCAGTGAAGATGTCTAGCAAAACACTGAAAAGCTGTGAGACCTTGAGGAGGGTGTGCCTGGAATTGCAGTGATCCTCTCTAAGGGAGTGAGGGGCATCTGTAACACTGGAAATACACCTTGTCTTTTTCCATGCAACAACCAGCTGGTGCGGGTTTGGTGTTGGACATGGCTAGAGACTTGTAGTGTATAACAATGCAAACTCACAGTGAGCAAATTTTTACAACTATAAATAACAGAATTGGTAGGCAGTGGGGATACTTTCAACAGGAACACTTATAACAGAGGGTGTTCAGCCAAGTTGTTTTATACAAGGAATTTTGCTTCATAAACCTTGACACACCTTAGAGGAGCCAATAATGGTTTGCAGTTCTCCATTTTGACAAGTCCTGATCCAAAGACTGTCAAAGATACTGAGCTGTCACAGACTGAATGAAGTTTGCAACATATGATCTTAAGATGGTTAAATAACTAGCTAACAAAGAGGGGGGGGAATAAAAATGCAGAAATAAATTAAAAATCGTGATGAAATGGTCAGGATTCACAGCAAAGGAGAATTGTTGTTCCTACTTATCCAGAAGATGTGATTTGGAAAAGATGTTGGTGGAAGAAGCAAGCAAGCAAGGAACAGAAATGAAAAATGTAAAGTGAAAAAGAAATAGAAAAAGAACAAGCAGCAGTTTATTTCACTGTAATTTGGCAAAACCACCAATTCAGTGTTGTTAAGTGCAGAATGATGCACATGGAGAAAGGCAACCCCAACTGTGCAACTCTGTATGTGTGTTTGGGCTATACATTAATTAGGATTTATTATAGATGATTCTACAGAAACTACTGCTCAGTCATCCTGGAGGTTCAAAAACGAAAGTACAACTCTAAAATCCATTCAGAAAGGCTTGGAAGATGAAACAAAAGGTGAAATTACACTATTTTATAGATTTTTGGTACACCTGGCACTTAAACAGTGTGCTGTGCTTGTTCTCTCCTTTCAAAATGAGGTTAAAACAAAGGAAGATATAGAGAAGAGCAGCAAGGAAGATAGAAAGTAGAGCGGGTTTGCCTGTGAGGAGAGTGCCAACAGGACTGGAAAGGGACAGTTGAGGTAGTGTATAAACCACCAGGGGCTTCTGGAAAGGGAGTAGAGAGCTTTTAGCCATTTCTTCTCAAAGTGCAAAATCTGGGGGCAAGAGGAACTTTTCCAGAAGGGCCACGTTCAACTGTGAAACTCAGGCCCATGGGACACTGCACTGAAAGAATATATGGGACCAAACTCAACTAAATTGGTGCCATAGAAGACAATCAGTGTTATCTAACATTCCACAGAGTTTGAGCAACAAACAATTTCAATGTTGTTGAAATGCATCCTCCTGAATACCTATCACACTATGACAGGAAGACATTTATTCTCAGTACCACTTGACAAGGAAAAAATTTCCCCTGCTGTCTGAAATAGGAGTTATTGTTTTACCTGTGGTAGGCAGAAGGTTACATCGAGAACACCATAAGGAGCCCAACCATCTAGGAAAGCACTGGCTTATTTGACAGGACGTAAGCCATATACAATTACTTCTTTTAAGGTAACAGCCCAATATTTTAGTACTAAGTGCACATACACTGCAATAATAAGGCTATTGAGAACATTTCTAACAAAGTGTCCATTATATTGTTTAGTTAAATCATACGCTTGGTTTTATTCAAAATTGCAGCTGCTGCAAAATGTAGGATGGTCTGTGCAACGGTTGCACCACGTCCTCCATCTGCCCACGAGGAGC
Organism: Scytalopus superciliaris; assembly: GCA_013400415.1. Classification (NCBI taxonomy): domain Eukaryota; kingdom Metazoa; phylum Chordata; class Aves; order Passeriformes; family Rhinocryptidae; genus Scytalopus; species Scytalopus superciliaris. Next base: position 523,310 of record VXBX01007478.1, read on the forward strand.
GTCACTCCAGAACATGCCTTTTTATCTCTTCTGCTATTTCTTATTCCAGCTCTGAGAAATATGTTGAATCTTCTTCATCCTTCCCCTCTCATCAAGCACCTTCCACGTCACTGGCTGTTCCTCCACTTTCTTGTGGAAGGCAGGGGAACAGTCTCCTGCGCTGTGAGTGGCCCTCCTGAAGTGACGCAGCTGAGGTTTGATGGCTGGTGGTGACAAAGGGTGAACAGTGATGGTTACCATGCCTGGCTTTCACTCACTAGTAGACAAGAAATCAATTCCTCAAAAGCTGTGTCCATCCCATTCAGCACAGCCTGTCTGTGCAAAGGAAGGTTGCTCAGCCTGAAAGCCAGGATTCTTTTGGGTTAATAGTTACTTACAGAGGGTTAGGAAAAAGTTCAGAGAAAAAAAAATTTGAAATTATAAATCATAAGTATAGATGTAAAACTCTAAAACGAAACTTAGGCATCCTTAAAATTGAAATTTGGACAAATAAGCAGTTTGGATCTTGAAATCATGACATCCCAGCAGACTACATGAACACAGTTGAATCCCAAGGAACATTCTCAAGGTTAGGAAACAACAGTTTAGACAGTAGATAAAAGTGTCATAAGTAAATAAAGAAGCAACTTACCTATCTAAATATATATAGCAAAACACCTGACTGTACTCAAAATATCAAGGTAATTTCAAGGCAATAAACCTGGACAGAGATCATTTTTCCCAGAATTCAGGAACAGATGGATCTGATGCATTTTGTCTGCCTTTCCAGCAAACTACAGGCCATTGTGAAAGTCAGAAGTGGAGTACATATGAATCTGACTATTCTCAACTTCTTGACTCTGTTTATTTGAATCTATGTCTTGCTTTCTTACCTTTTTACATAGGTAGACTAAAAAATGAAACGTGACCATGATCAAAATGTTTTCATGTTATACTTAGTTATTATTTGCAAAATAACCAATTCAATAATTAGTCTGATAAGCATTTTAAAAGAAAAGTCCTCGCTCTCAGTATGAATTCTAAGCAAAGAAGATTCCCCTGTGCGAGTTAGCTAACATCAAATGCTAAAACAGTCACACTCCCATCTTGTTAAGCTCCTTGAATGATTAATCATGCTCCAAAATGTCTTGGGAAACAAAAAAACTGCCTATTCCATAAACTTTAGAAATACACATCCAGATTGCTTCACAGTCACAATCTCTCCTGTTCTCAACTAGATTAAATTCACATTCATTAAAAGGTTGAAAAATATCCAGGTGAATTGCTGTTCTTTGAAGGACATTCACTTTTAATATTAATTCCATTTTCTGTACTCAGCATGGATTCAACCAAACTGTTATTAAATTTTCCCTTGCTCAGAATGGGGAAATGTTCATTGATACCTGGAATTTCATCTAAGTTGTTGCCAGAAGAGATGATTTTGCTAATAGTTTTGAGGGAGTTTATCCAGAACAGTGACAGTAGTATTTATCATCTTCATACAGGAGTGGATAAAGGGGATTCATTACATCTAATTTCTTATGACTTTAGTGACTCAAAGGGATGGGCAGAAGACACTCTGTTAGGACTCTAGAGTTCTATTTCCAGATTTCTCACTGAGTTCTTGTGAGACCCAGACTACACTCACTCCAGTTTCTCTGCATGTCAAATTGGAATAAAAAATTACAATACTTATCTCACAGGGTTTTTGTATGGGGCTTCAATAGATTATGATTCTCAGGACCTTCATGTATGGAGTGATGTAAATAATACTTTCTTTGTTTTCTTTTTTTTTTTTTTTTAATTTAGACAAAGTAATTCTTTTTTAAGATCATGGCTATCATCAAGGCAATGAAAGCAGAGAAGAGGCATTTGGTAGGACTCTGTTGGTAGTGCCAGCATCATGCAGACAGAATATCTGTGTGCTGTCCACATACTAATTCAGCAAGGAGGCCAAGAGTGCCTAAGCCACTCTGCTCTGACTGATGGGGTGTTTAGCTGTTATAGTTTAGCTAAATGAAGAGATTTTATTTGCTGAACCTTTTCCTATCATCATTCATATCATGCCCATGGGGGTGAGAGAGGTCCCTGCAGGAGACACCACATGAGTTTAGGAAGGATAAAACTGCTGGGCCACCAGATTTTGCCCTCTCTTGGTTGCCACAGGGAGGTGCAAACACAGTGGTTGGGCTGCCATCTCAGTGACACAAAACTGAAGGAGTAGGTTTAAGGGAGATTTTCTCTGTTATTGTTTGCTCTTGGTTTTGTTTGGTTTTGTTCTCCATTTTCAGTAATATTAATTTTTTCATAACTCACTCAAATGCCTTGTAATTTCAAAAATTTTTGTGATTTGCAAGGGAGGGGTTTCTATTCCTTTGGAGGTCCTGCCTTGTAGGGCATTTTATCAGTAAACAAAGACATCAACCCACCATCATATCATACCCATATCAGCTGCTGTGCAAACCTCAGATTTGACTAGGGCAGCATCCACACAGTATTCCCTCTTAACCTTTCTTTGGCACAACTCTTTCTTTGATTCTTGAGAGAGAGGTCAGCACTACCTCTTGCCACTTGGTATAAACACCTAGTCCTGTGTCAACATCACGCTTTGATTTGCATAGCAGATGAAAGAATGAATGTCAGAGCTGCCCCTTAGTAGACAACTGCAAATGAGAAATGAGCCTAGACTGCCAGGAAAAATCTTTGTCCTTTTTGCAGCCTTTGTCAACAAAGGAGGTTTCTGCTGTAACTAACAGAAAAATCTGCAGGACATGGGGTCAGGAGAATGAAGACTGTGTTTCATTAGAGTCACTCATGACATGGTCTAAACTTGGGGAGACCCATCTCCCAGGAGCGTTAAGAAAATCTGTGTTTATACAAAATTCACTTTTCTCCAGTGAGACACCCCAAGGAAAGTCCAAAGACAGCTACTTCTTGGTCAATCACTGTGACACTAGAGAGCTCTCCATCCTCATCTCCTGTAGAGCCAGGAGCAGAAGCTGTAAGAAATGGGACACAGACATATTACCATGGGGTTCAAATTCTTTGGAGCACTCACTGGTGTCCTACCAAGCACGGGAAAAATTTTTCTCCCAAGGGTACATGGCCACTCTGAGAAGCCCTAAGATGGCTCCAGACTGGGGGAGAACAGGGCTCTATCCAGCATCTCCTGGAAGGTGTGACCAGGCTGTGGGATGATGTGGAATCGGATTTTGCTCACGAGCTCAAGGAACAGTCAAGCACCAGTGATGGGATGAGGAAGGAACTCTGCACCAGGGCAGATTGACATGCATCCCTGGGGGTTTTTTGATTCTTCTGCAGCACTGAGCATGACCACTGGTCAGGATCCTCCAGTCCCTTTTGGCCAGGTTTCTGCCTGCTCCTCATGTACCACAAAGATGGCCTCTCGTGACCAACATGCATTCTTCTCTTTTTTTTTTTTTTTTTCATTCTTCTGTGTGGTTGTTCCTGATTCTAAATCTTCATGTTCTTTTCAGGAAACAGGTTTGTTTGGCCTGTATTGCTTCTGCTGATTTCTGTAGCTCTGGCAGGTTGACAGACTTCAAAGGAGTTTTTTCAAACTAAAGCGGGACGCATCAGCCTACTCCTGGCTACACATGGGCATTAATGCTTGTGAAGAGTGGCTCTGAAATTGATTCAGAAGAACAAAAATTAAATAAAACCAAAAATCAAATCCCAGTTTTGGTTGTTGCTTTTGCGTTTTGTGTCCTTGAAAGTGGTGCTGAAAAACTCATGGCATTTCAGGCAAATTAAATTGTTATTCATTATTCAAGTCATGGTGCACACAGGGAATGGGAATAGGAATATGAACATAAACAGGAATACAAATATGAATAGAATAGAGTGCAGCATGTTGCACCCAGAGTTCTGCATAACAAGCAATGACCCAGGTCTGAGCGGTCCCTCTGGAGAGCAGCTCTCTGCAGTGCAGGTCCCAGGCACACCCAGGGACAGGGGCAGAGAGGGGCACATGTGCAGGTTGAGTCAGGCAGGGACTGAAGGCCCCAGGCTGAGCTGGGACACATCCCCTGGGCCCTTGGTGGGGGGCATAGGGGGTCCCAGGGGAGGCTGGTCCCAGACACTGAGACCTGTGAGCACCCCAAGGAACCCAACAGACACAGACCTCCAAAAGTTTCCAAGCCACAGAAATAAAACAGTCACTCAGTGATAGCAAATAATAATAACTTGGGTACATCAATTACCCTATTGTGCTTTCTCACCATACAAAGTCCATGTTCCTCGGAGAAATGTTTAGTTCATCCTCTTAGCACTGAGAAAAAGGAGTCATTCCAGGAGGCAGCACGTGCCCATGGCAGCTGGACTCCCTGTGGTGCTGTGAGATGCTGCTGAGTTGCCAGTGGACTCTGGTTTCAACAATGGTCAAGTTCAGGTAGGAACATTGTCTGGGCTCTTCCTGCACACAGTTACCTAACCTCTTTAAACTCTCTCAGCTGTTGACCTTGTGTGAGTCTTCTTCTTGCATACTTTAAATTGTCAAGGTACAGATTCAAAAGACAGCAGTGAGGAAAACTGACTAATCCACTGGCAAAGAGATGGATGGGATCATGCACACACATGCCCTTTTCTGGTCAGCCTCACTCCTTCAGAAGAGATATTAAACAATGTGATAAAGCTTCTCCTTTTTATCCAAGATGCTGCATGCAATTTGCATTAAAAAACAGCAAGACAATAGCATTTTCTCAATTAGAAAATTGTGTGTGTGTGTTTATGGCAGACTGTTAGCTACATATTAGTGGCTGCTTCCAGCAAAACCAACCCCCCAAAACAAGACCTATATAGAACATAGAGAAACAACACCATAATGACTGCAAACAAAACATGTCACTGTCACTGGACTATATGCAAGGAAAATATGGTACTATTACCTACTTTCCATTACGTGCTGTAAATAACTGCACAGAAAGGGCTGATTTGCAAACCAGTTTGCTGTGTAAGCCACGGTAACAAGGCATGGGCAAGAAGGTTCCAGTGTTAAAATAACACAAATAAAAAATCCCCACTGAGTCCCTGAGCAAACTGGTGCCAAAACTTACACTGAGGTGGGAAATGTCTAACCAGGAGAGAGTCAAAACACAACTAGTCATTTCTGTGAGTCCCAGACAGAAGGCACCTTTCTATAATTCAATGTGATATTGTCACAGTGAGTATTGCTACTGGAAGCAAGGCTTGACTACCTTGACCTCAGGACTACAATGGCTATTTTGATCAGTGAGCACCGGAGTTGCAGTGACCAGGTCTCATTGCTGAATCCAGCAGGTGCCTTGTGGGTGCTTCCAGTTGCCTGGGGGTCCACAGCCCTGCTCCACCTGCTTGTGCCAGCACTGCAGCCTCACTCCAGAACTGACCCTCCAAACCACTCCTGCCAGGTTTTCTGGGTGGGGGGAGTCCAGCTGCCGTCTTGTCTGGTCAGTGGGGCTTGGGAAGTTTCTCCTCACTGGTTAGCTTAACCCAATTTTATCACTATTGTTATTAGTAAAGAGTTATTTTTTTCACTTACACCCAGGCATATTTTGTCTCTTTCTCTGTATTGGAGAGAACCAGGGGTATTGAATCCAAGGAGAGACTTCCATCCGAGGTCTCCACCCCTTGAAATTGTCTCAAACAGAGACACTGTGAAAAAGCATCACACCATGAACAGCTTGGAGAACTGAAATAGCACAGGAACATGCCACTGAATACACATATCTATATATAGAGTTACACCATACCTCATCTGCTGCCATAACAGCTGCTGATAAAAATAACTTTAGTAAAACTTTTAAGTGCTTTGCCTGAAATTTGGGCTTTTTCACTTGGTGATTTCTTGTTGACTTCCTGCAGACTTATGCAATCTTTCACCTACTGTGAATTATACATACATTCACATATTACTTCATGTAATTGCTTCATATTACCCTCTCTTTCTTCTTACAGTTGTGTGGACAAAAATGGATTAAGAAAATTGTTATTGTGGTGAAATAGAGACAGCAGGATTTGGTAGATAGGAGGAGGACAAAACTTGAGTCTACAAAAAAGCCTTATTTTATCCCTTTGATATCTCTGTCTATAGAATAAAAACCTCAAACTGATTTGCCAATTGAATTAAAACAATTTGCGAAGCCTGTTCTGCAAGACAAAAGAACATCAGGTATTTGTTTTAAAAAACTGGAATGTGGTAAAGATCATTAAAAACAGTAATTCATTTGTTCAACCCCAGTGAATGGGTTTAGCTTTTTAAATGTGTAAAAGTCATATCATATGTGAATAAGTCATCTATTTATATCTATGTCCCAAACAGTAGGCACTGTGAGTGCCAATTTCTAAAGCTGCACCATATACAGAAATTAGAGTGAGGCAGTACTGACTGACCTGGCAACATAAGGTGGTTTGCTGAGGAACTCAAGCCTGGTAAGTCAGCTGAACGTTGCGCTGGACCTATAAAAAGAAAGAGTAGTTTCAGCAGGGAGAGATAAATGGTAATCCCACTAGCAATAAAAATGCTTTTTGTAGCACCACTACTAAGTGTTGTCTTTTTTCTGCCATTTCTTATTCATGGTTCTACGTGAGATTAGCTGGGAAAGTAGCCTCACTTCTGGGGCCCTTTCAATCTGAAGGAGTCAATATCAAACATTTGTATCACTTACCAGGCTTGGGCAGAGATAACCAATTTATTGATTCTGGAAGTTTCATGTTCTTAAGTTTGGGATCTGTGAACAGTTGACAGATCTCAGACAACTTTCCCTTCAGCTACCTCTGTGTCCTCACAGAACTGGCAGTTGCAGTTGTACTGCCCAGCACGGCTCTAAAGGCACACAGCATTGACACTGCTCCTGTGGAGGTTCAGCAAGTGGCTGACAGCAGCCTTGGTAATGACTCAGGAGATTTATGTCCATGGGCAGAGAAAGGACTCCAATACTGTATTTGCAAGTGGAGGTTAATCACTCAATTCAGTAGATGCCTTCTCCAAACCATCTTTTCTCCCTTCTGGCTTATGCCACAGCATTTTTGGTCACAATCAACTACACAAACACCCTCAATATCTAACAGAAATGGGTAGCTTAGCTTCATCTCTACTGCACTAGACTAGAGGTACCAAGCCAGGAAGGTATGAGAATACAAGCAGCTACAGTGCCAAGCAGATTGCATGTTCTTAAGGAAATCAATACCAATGAACCTCCCAGAGAGGAAAGGAGTGACTTAAAAGTGGAATTTTGGGCAAAAGGAATGCACAAAGCCTTTCATGCCTGTAATGAACACCTCTGAACATCAGAGAGAATGGCTTGGTCTCTGACAGTCTCTGTCATGACTTTATCATGTTTGAGTTTTTTTAAAGGAAAATATCAACCAGAAAAACAGCAGTGCTACAGGAAAATTCCGGTTGTTACTTACACAGTGTGATGACTCCTGACACCACAGGCACCTACCAATGGATTAAGTTACTTTGTAGAAGGTGCTATGCAGAGATGTAGGTGTACTGGTGCAAAAGGAGATCTACAAGCAATACTGTAACAGAGGACACCTGCTCTGTGGGATCCATAGTCAGGCTTCAAGTGGCACATTAAAAAATCTCCAATGAGCAAATGTTTCAGGGGGCATGAGTGTGTGTGCTATTCCTGGTTTAGATACTCTTACAGGCTGTGAGTGAAGTCAAAAGACAGAAGTGGAAAGGTCAGATTTACCTTGGGACCCTTAAATAAGCCAGTTGAATTCTCTACCTCAATTTCCCTGTCTTTAGAAATTAGGTAATGCCTCCTCACAGGGGCAAGCGGTAAGAAATACATGCTGTCCAAGCAATGTTCCCACTGTGCTTTAAATGAAAAAAAGTGGGGAGCTGAATGCTGAAAAGCAAAGAGCGTGTGCCATGCCTGGATCAGATGTGGAAAACCAGAAAAAAGTTAACGCTTCTACAGCTTTAATTCAAATGAGTGCAGACCTCATTGTTTTTCTTTGCTAATAGGATGAACACACATGAACTCCATTACAGAAAAACTGGAAATGTTGAAAAATATTTTAGAGACCAAAAGCCTCTTCTTTCAAACCAGGAACTAACAATAAAAAATAAAAATTAACCTCAGCACTACTGAGAATACTTGCCATTACATCGTGTCATACATTTTGTTTCTCCATGTTTTTCTTTATGAGTCTTAACAAGCCAAACAGTTTGCACTGAATTTTTCTGTCAGCGTGTATTTTAATTTGCAGTCTATCTCCTGGTGAAAAAGAGCATAATAACCTGCCTTTTTCTTCTTTGAAAAATGTCAGAGTGTCTGTTGTTTATTTTAATTCAGTTCAAGAAAGACATCTCCATTATCAGTTCTGCTAACATAAACATACTCTTAAGTTTATATTCAAAGGCGTACATAGAACTTCCTGCAAAATCCCAGTGAGAAAAGATTACTTTATAAGACCAAGATCCTTGAATTGCATTAATTTCCCCTTATCCCTCTTGCAAAGAGGCTTAATGTCTCTTCTTAACTTTATTGAGGACTTGTCACTGTAGGGTTAAAACTGCATGAGCAGTGAAATCTACTGTCACAGCCCACAGTGTCCACTCTTCCTTCCTGCTGAGGGTGGACAGTGTATTATGGAATGATTTAGAAGTGTCTACAAGAAGTAGCATCATCAGAACAAAGAGAACTTATGAAACTCATGGTGATGTAAGCAGCTCCTACAACAACAAAGGCAGATGGCCCCATCCTGATGTGGTGGTTTTACAGAGAACACCCCGTGGGTGGTGAGTTGTGTATGTTCCAGTTGTTTAGCCTTTAGCCCCAGATGCTGAAGTAGGACCAGCAGAACTTTTCTTGCAACTTCCTTTGATTTCAGTGCAACTGAAGGAACAGTCAGGCCTTAGGTGTTATTTTGCTCTAAGCTGATGTTGCAAACTCAATGCCTTTTTCCTATCAGGTAAGAATAGAGAGGAGAAAAGGGTAACAAAATATTCCTGTGAGAATCTGGGCCTATACACAACCAGAAGGCCTGGTAAAAAACCCAATCAGAACTCTACAATAAAAATAGTAAAGATTTCTAAAAATTGCATATAGAAGTGTATAAAAACATCATCCAAGCAAAAAGAAAAGCAAAATGCTCACTCTGCCATTCTGCTGCTGGGTTTTATCACTAGAGAAACCCAATAGCCCTAAGTAATTTAGTTGGAGGGATGCACTGCTACAATCACCAACAAAGACAATGGAATTATGTATATTACTCCTACCACTGGACAGCACCTAAACCCAGGGTGTTGTAAGTACCTATACATATGTGCTTGTCAGAAACCAAAATAACTCAAAATGCCAAGAGCGTGCCATGAGTGTGCTCTGTCTTGCGCTTAAGTATCAGAGTAAATAAATTCTCTAAAACGGAGTTTCAAGTGCTCAGCCAGCTTGCTTAGTAGTAACTCTGTTTTCTTCTACCTGGAGAAGTAGAAGCTCCTAGCAGGAGAGCTGATGCCTTAAAGACAGGGCTGTATCCTGATCTTGCTCGGGCACAGACCAGAACCCTCTGTGCTTGCTAGTGGTCAAAAGGGATGGTGAAGCAGCAGGAAGGCAGTCTCAGCAACTGGAAATGCACAGACAGCATTTAATTTTAACAGAAAATAATGGCATTGGCAGTGGTCACTTGGGCTGCTCCAGCTTTGATCACAGTAATCAGACAGGAATATGTGGGATTACGAAACTTGTCTACCCATGGGAGCAGAAGCAGCACCATTGGGAGCCATTGCAGAAATTGTGAGGACCATCAGCAAATTGAGGTGGCATTTACCTTTAGCTAGGTGAGCTCACAGACCTTCTGATTACAAACCAGCACAGCACTATAAGAAAGTCTGAAATATATTCGCTTGTAAGACTGTAAATACACATGCAAACATTCGCATAATCAAAGAGCAGTTTGCAAAAACACCACCATATACTATTCTTATCTAGCATAACCAACTACAGTTTGGAAAGCTTCTCTTCAACCACAAAATTTATGCTTGAAAAAAAGACCTAGAAAAAGGAATTTGCCTCCTTAATTCACCCATCAGGAGCCAGGCTCCCAAATGTCAGATTCATGCGGATGCCAAACATGTATTAATAGGTAGACTGTTTACACTATCTTGAGATATGCAAAAGGCTGCACTTCTAGGTGTGCATTAGTCTGCTTAGACTGACGGCTCTGAAATATGTTTTAAGTAAAAAATTGCAAAATTTCTTCCTTTTTAATCTACCATTTATTGCCAAAAGAAAAAAAAAATTGTTTTCTGTCATCTATCCTTTTTCTCGAGCGTGGAAAATATTGGTGACATTGATAATCTTTCATAATTAAACAGAAATCTGACCATATAACTGGGGGGGAAAAAAGTGTCATTTGTAAGGAAAGCTGATAGATTTCAGTATTTTGAGAGGGCATATTAAAAAAATAATTAAAATAAATACCTTCTTTCTCATGTGAATACTTCTTGTATATTGTCAGAGAAATGCATGGGATTCAAATCACTGAGTGCAGCCCCATAAACTGTCACCCTTTGAGCCATTTAAACAATGAACAGAGTACAATGAGGGTGGTCAGAGACTGGAACAGGTTGCCCAGAGGGGCAGTAGATGCCCCATCCCTGGAAACATTCAAGGTCAGGTTGGATGGGGCTCCGAGCAAGCTGATCAGGTTGAAAATACCCCAGCTCATTGCAGGGGGGTTAGAATAAGTAACCTTTCTACATCCTCTACGTCCCTTCCAACCTAAACAATTCTGATTCTAAGATTCTATGATAACATACTGACACTTTTTTTATTATAGTGTGTCCAGGAGTTCAAGCACTGTCACCACGAGTCAAAAGTCTGCTAGTTCCCTGAACACCAGTCCCATATAAAAGACAAAACACCGATAGGGATACTTGCAATTGCATCCTCTCTATTTCAAGAGGGTTAAGTGCCTGTCTCCCTCCTAAATTACACAACAGTTTTTGGGAAGCAGAAGACACATGGTGCTCTTCCAGCAAGGCAGAGCTTTCTGAGAGCACCACCAATCTGTGCAATCTGTGCCATCTTTATCACACACCATCCTAGCCAGTGCCCTCTGTAAAAAGCACTCTGGCACCAGAAGACACCTTTGTGCCTACGGGTGAGTGCTCCCAAATAATTCTGTAAAAGTTCAGCATGAGGCAAATAGTATGGACCCTGTATTTGCAGAACTTCTGGCTCTTTCATTGCTTATACAGTCTTACTGGGGAGGGAAAAGGAAGGCATCTGAAAGCACAATTTCTATATATCTGGGGAAAGTTAGGTAAAGATGTAAAAACAAAAATCCTTTCTTGTTCTTAATAGACACAGGCCATTAGCTGATGAAGACCTAATCCTTTTCCACTTTTTTGATTGCTTCCTTCTGTCAAGTAAAACAAGAGACAGCAGGTACGTAATTCTTAAAGTTATTTTTTATTACTATTTTACACATTTGCACAGTGACTGATCTCAAGTTTAACTGGGAGGTGTCTAAACATACCATTCTTTGGCTCATGATGCACTAGCACAGTGCTGCAGAGTATTTCAGGGAGGTGGGATGGAAAAGTAAGGAAATGTAGGTGTGATCTTGGGAGGCAACCCCACAACAGATACTTTCACCTGGCCTGGTCTCTTTGTAGGGTTTTGATTTCTAGATTTCACTTTATATATTCTCCCAGCTAATAGATTTCATGAAGATTTTTGTTTTTTATATGACAACAAAAAATTCTAAAAATGCTAATAATCCACCTTACACAGACAACTTAAAAGCAGGAGCATGTTAGCTGACTGGTTTTGTATTAGAAAACATTTTGCTGTATACCTGTGTGCTGAGACCAGTAACTTTGCCTACAGCATCTCTTCTAGAATGGCAAATCTGATCTGCAGTCCCCAAGAGACAGCAAATCCACCACTTCTCTTATCAGCTACTGCCAAGAGTGAATAACCCTAGTAACAGAGGAAGAACATTTTCCAGCCTTTGTGCTAATGCATGAGAAACAAGAACTGATCAGCCATGAATTAAGCAGTTTGGTTTGGCTCTCTGAAAGAAGTCAACTTTCAGAAAGAAAGAAAATACATATATCAGAAACTGATGAAGAAAAAGATTTAGCGCCTTTTTTTTTTTTTTAAATTGTTATTATTCTACTGTGCATAATCTAAGGCATCTTTAGTCACTATAAAAGGTAAGGGTAACTTAAAAAATATTGACTAAATCATTCTGCACCTCTGACCAAACACTCAGTGAGGCTACGTTCCTGCTGATCTCAGGAAGAAATCTTGCTAAGCAGAGACCGAGTCACCACCACGGTTTTCAGTTCTGCATTACTGATATTTCATCAGTGTGCCTTCAAAGACCCTGGTCAGAGCTGGAAGCCATATTCTATCACTTTTACTGGGGCTGAAGGCTGATGGAAGAGGGGAAAGAGGAGCCAGGAAAGTGCTAAGTGGTGACATAGCCCTCTGCCTGTCACACAATATGAAATGTGCTCCGTGCTGAGCCACTGTCCTCCCAGCACTCCACTTTGCTCAGAAATTTACCCCAGAACCTCTACTGAACCAGGAGCTCATGAATGGGAACACTATGTCCCCTTATGTTTTATTTAAATGAGCTGGTTCACTCAAGCCAACTGCAAGTTATAAGAACGTTAAGAATTATTTTTGTAGTTCTTTCTGAAAACATGTGATGGAAGTGCAACCTTTTCTTAGCATGAACCTAATCTAAATCTCTGGCTTTGAACAAATTCAAACTTTGGTGTACTAAAAAAGAACTCAAAACGCCTCTAGTCTCAATCATGAAAATCCCAGATACAAACACTCTTAATGAGAAGGTATTCATGTTTTAAATGTGGGTTTAGGCTGAGCTCACTGTAATTTTAAGTAATGTCACAGGCAGCTCATCCCTGTACACAATTTAAGCAGGAACAGAGACCCAAACTCTGACATTAAAGTTCTGTGCTTTTGAACATGAAAATGAAACAGCAGATATTTACCTTCCTAAGCCAGTGTTTTGCACGGTCTTTACATAGAAAAGATCCATGACAGGAGTCTGATTCCCCGTAAAACACACGTGACTGACACAGCAAGACACCATCCCGAACAGAAAGGTGTTTGGCAAAAACAGCTGTACATATTGTGCACATGTCTTGATATCCGAACAGACAGGCAAAATTGCTTACATTGAACTGGATCCTTATCAAGAGCCCAAGCCAGAAAAACACTTACATATGCGTGTGATGTTTCTCATACACATTCTCTTATTTTGGTTTTGTCTGTCCATACTTGTCCAACAGTGCTTTTCCTTTCCTTTGGCCTGTCCATTCAGTCAGTGATGAAAGACCACATTGAGATAAAAGTAAAAGTTGATCCATATGATTCCCTGCTGCCCCTCTTCTCCCAGATCTTCAGGTCAGACAAACAGCTATTACTAGTGGTCCATGAAAAACGTGAGAAACATCTCATTATCTGCAATCTCAAGTTAAGCAGGCACATCAAGCCATACATTAATACATGCTCTCAGAGTCCCACAACAAAATTTGCCCCAAGGGAGTATTGCTTTCATTGGTTCTTCCTTTCCTAACTGCAAAAAGAGAACAAAACCAAGGGTTGAGTGAGTCTGCCTGCCCTTTAGAAACATTTGCTATCATTGTATTATCTGGGAAAGATATCAAACCCTAACAAATACTCAAATGAGTCTACAAATTCACCATTCTTATTAATAAAATCTTCCACAGCAAGGATATCAACTGGTATCAAAATCTGTCTACTAGCAATTGGAAAAGTCTCTTAGGGAAAAGAGTAAAAGCAAAATATTATCAAGTTTTCTTTTTTTTCCCCCCTCCTTTTATATTTTTTTGCATCATCCTAGTGTTGGTTTCACAAGCTGAGTCATGGCAAAGGGCAATACCAACTTCTGAAGATGACTATTTTCTATTTGCTTGACCTGTCCAGAAAAATGGAACCATTTGCACTAGGAAATCCCAACTTGATTTTTTAACAAAAGAACTTCCCAAAAGAACAACAACAAAAAACATGCATACATGAAGAAACTAACAAACAGAACAAAACAAAACAACCAAAGAACTCATGGCCCCCACCCTTAAACCCACAGTCATTAGTTGTGAAGTAGCCAGTGGGAGGAGGAGTGTTCAAAAGTTGTTTAATGCCTTTCCCAGAAACTGGTCTTTGCAGAAGGAGAACAGGAATGAAGAAGCTCAGATAGAATGATGAAAGAGATTTCCAGCTCTTTTTTTAAATATATTTTTACTCTTCCGTATCTGGAAAAAAAAAAAAAAAGAAAAAGAAAAAGAAAAAAGAAAAGGGTCAAATGCTGCCTTTCTCCCCTTTGTCCAAAGGGTAGGTAATCTGGGAAATAAAAAGAAGGGTATCAGTTTAGACAGCCTCGTTTCTTGCAAGCAGTGCAGCTTTGCTTAACTGTTGAAAGGGTGAAAGGTGAGGCACAGCAAGGCAATACCTCTGGTGGGCTCAAGGGGAAGTATCATTCTGCCCTGAACACATCAAAATCTATTGCGATCAGACTGATCCAACTGAAATTTAAACCTCGGCATCAAGAAGTTCATGTAACAGAGTTCATCATGTTCAGATCAAGCGATTCCATTAGGTTTCTTTGCTGTAGGGCTCTCTGATCACCCTTGCTTATCAGCTTCTTCAGTATCTTTTAGCTTATGAAAGCAATAAGGTTGTATCATGTGGTTCGAGGTTAAGAAAAGAAAATGCTCCAAACATGAAAGAGCATTATATTTTAAAAGCATTTTTCTTCCCATGAGCTTTCAATGAAAATCACAACCTTAAGTATGGAGAAGTGCCAAAGTTATAACAAAATACGTCGTTTTAGAACCTGCTTGCCTCCTCTCTCAAATATTTATCATCTTTTGTCCTCATAATTAGGTTATATTTGACTAACATTACCCTGAATGTATAAACATAACTGTTTTCTATGTAGTTATACAACTACATCTTCCCAATGAACAGATCTCCTTGAGGAAGAAATGTAGACAAGAAAACTGTTTTGTTATTCTAGTTAGCTACTGTTATTCTGGCAATGCTTATGTCAGCAGAGTTTGAAAGTGCATTTGAAAGAGGCTCTCAACCCAGAAGATTCAGCCCAAGGAGAGATCTGTAAGGCCGGGCATGCCTTGGAAGATGTGATTATATCAGAATGTCTCTTGGTCCCTTTCAGGAAACCAGTGTTTGTGTATGTATATGTAGAAGTAAATATAGATATACCCTTTTTTTCTTTTAGGTAACATTTAGGCAAAAGAGAAATAGGACTGCCAAAACAATTTTCTGCTGGACTGCATTGTCTGTGATGATTATATACATTGGTTGCACAGATCTATTAGTGAGTTGGTATCTTCTATACAGATAGCACTGGGACGTTTCCTTTCAGGAGGGTCCCCTGTAAATTGCTACTACAATATCTTGCTCACTGATGTAATTCTAAGACACTATTTTAAAGAACTAGGCTTTCAGCATTTCACTGGATTTATTTAGACTGAATAGTCACATTTCCAGCATAATTTACATCAGGCAATAGTAACAGCCATAACAACACTACTATTCTTCCTTAATGCTTTACAACTGAAAGGTTCAGCCTGATTTACTGTCATCAACAGGATCATAACAATCCTTTGACATGTATCATTAGCCACATTTTAAAGAGAAAGGATTGACCCAGAAGGAAAGGCAATCATTTGGGGTGGGTGGACTAAATGACATATTTGAATCTCTTAAAAGATTTGCTGAGTCACACCAGGAATCTGAAACAGAGCTCGGAGTACCACCCAACACCTGCACTTTCTCCTGCATCATCCATACTCACAAGAATTTTAACCCTCCATCCCCATTAATGAAACAAGGGAAAACACAATGGCTTTTTCCACGCTAGAAGTTTCCTGTGGAGAACTGAGTCAACCCAGGAAGGCTGTGAATGCCCCAACCCTGGCAGTGCTCAAAGACAGGCTGGACAAGGCCTTGAACAACCTGGTCTAGTGGGAGGTGTCCCTGCCCATGGCAGGGGAGTTTGGGACTAGGTGATCTTTAAGGTCCATTCTTTCTTTTTCCTTCTGTTAGCTACATCAACACCAGCAAGAACATTCCACTGCAGCACTTGCTTTGAATTGTTTTTCTACTTGGTAGAGCAGATGTGCTGGTTTCCCAGCCAAATTTCCCTTTGGATATAATTCAGTTTCCCCACAACTCCTTTAACGGTGGCTGTGATTCAGCCTCTTTCTCATTTAAACACAATAGTTTTAGTGCAAATATAGATTTTATCAATAGAGGTAATTGAAACAGGAAAAAGAATGACTATGTAGTGTTCTGTATACAGTTCACTTGGTAATGTCATTATCTGAAGTAGCCTTGCCTGAATGCACATGTCAGTCCTTCAGTGTCACTGACAACTTATTTTGTTGGTCAAGGTTGAGTATCAGCCTTCCCTTTGTAATGCTAATGTAAATGTCCAAGACTTCTGCAGCCCTTCATGTGATACCAGGACCCACAGCTCTTCATGTGATATCCAGTTGGTAGTTTATACTAAGGCATTTTTAGCTTTTACTTGCTGAACTATGAAGCTGTATATGTATACAGACTGATGTACAGAAGTGAAAATGCACTGCTGTTTGTCTTTTCTTCACACATAATTACTCAGCATAGGAATATATCCATACAGCAAGGAAGGGGTCCCCCTCACAGAAGATAGTCCTCCACAAACTTCTCCAATGTGAGTCATTCCCACAGGCTGCAGTTTTTCTACACTCTACTCTTCCAGGATGAGTCCCTTCCATAGGGCTCAGTCCCTTGGGAACAGGCTGCTCCAGCATGGGTCCCACAGAGGGTCACAAGTCCTGTCAGCAAACCTGCTCCAGTGTGTGCTCCTGTCTCCACAGGGCCACAGGTACTGACAGGAGCCTTCCCACAGGGTGAGAGGCTCCTTCAGGCATCCACCTGATCTACAGGGTCCTCCAGGGGCTGGTGGTGGATTTCTGCTCCACCATGGACCTCCATGGGCTGCAGGGGCACAGCTGCCTCACCATGGGCTGCACCACGGGCTGCAGGGGAATATCTACTTTAGCACCTGGTGCACCTTCTGCCCCCCCTTCTTCACTGACCTTGGTGTCTGCAGGTCTGTTTGTCTCCCATATTCTCACCCCTCTCTTCTCCGATGCAATTTCTTTTGCACAGTAACATTTTCCCCTTCTTAAATCTGTCTACCAATGGATCAAGTAATGATCATAAGTAATAAAGGTTACTCTTTTCTACCATGAGCATCTGCACACCTGCATGTTCCTTTCTGCTTCAGGGTGAGATGCCATACCTTGTCAGAGTCCCTGTCAGGTAAGATACCTGTAGCTGGTATGCTCAAATTGGAAGTTAGTTGTTTTGTGAGGAAGGGATAAATTGCAATTTAAAGGTCACCAATGTCTTTTGAGAAGCCATTTCATATTCCTCCTTCTCTTCAGTCACTCCCTTCAAACTTGTTTCTCTTTTAGGGCTAAGTATTGTATCAGGAAAAAGAGGCCTGATTGTCACTGGATAGAACATAAATTCATGGAGCAGGGAAACAAGGACTCTTGTTGAAGCAGAGAATTTCTATACATCATTGCACGGGCATATTTTTCAAAGTGGGGTAAGGATTAAAACAGAAGCAAAGTCACAGATCTCCACTCCCTAATTGGTGCAAGAAAAGAGCTGCCAGTGAAAAACCAAGGAGGAATTTCTGCCACGTTCTGTGCAAGTTACACATTCCTCCAGGATCATGAATGTTATCCCTGAGGAGCAATGCAACCATATGCCATCTCTGAGCAGAACGATATGTAAAGGACCAGAGGTAACGTGAAAAAATGTTGCCCATAAAGGCAACTGCTCGAAAAACCCTAGTTATGTTGCCCCCAGTGATTATGGTTTTTTCCACAGTGCACCTGAATGTTCCAAATAGTCACTTAAATCAAGACAAATGGTATTCATCATTTTTCAAATTGCCACATATATTTGTGACCTCATGTGAAATAGAAGCAAAAAGCAATCAAACCTCCTATGGCCTGAACAACGGAAAGTCTCAACATCAAAGGAAAACCAGGTGCTTTCCGTAACATTTACACACACACAAAAACCTGACAAGTTACAAAATCATCTGCATAATTAAAAGGT
Organism: Scytalopus superciliaris; assembly: GCA_013400415.1. Classification (NCBI taxonomy): domain Eukaryota; kingdom Metazoa; phylum Chordata; class Aves; order Passeriformes; family Rhinocryptidae; genus Scytalopus; species Scytalopus superciliaris. The sequence goes on from VXBX01007478.1 coordinate 541,450, forward strand.
ACCTTTCTACATATTCCACATATTCTCAGCAAGCACGTGTACCATGGTGATGTTCTGTTTGCCCCATCTAGATGCTGGCAATGTACTTTGAATTTGGCTTCAAAGATCACATCATGCTCATCTGCTATTAAAACTGCATAAACTGTATTATAAAAACCTTCCTCAGAATGCATTCTTCTATGCAAATTCCAGCTTGCCTCAGGTGAAACTTGCTAAATTAGACATACTCATTTTTTCCAAGACCACAAAAAGGATTTTAAAAAGCACAGCAGCTTTTCCACCCTCCAGTTATCCTATACTGCACTACTATGGAACAATTGTTCAACAGAGAACAGGCAATTCTTAAATGCTTGAGCAGTTTTGCCACATGCAGCTGTGAAGAATCTTGTTAATTCAACTCTGTCTGTATAATTGTGGAGCCATCATCGTGGCTTCTTCACACCACTATGTTCCTATACCAAAGGCATTCTCAGCTAACAACATTCTGTGCCATCTACTCTGCTACTTGATTTTTGGGGCAACTGGGACAGGAAGAAATGAAGGCCCTATATTTTAACATGATAATCAGGGAATTTTTCACTTGCTGGTCAAGGAATGATTATCAAGGAAAATTAAGACCAAAAAGCAGCACTACCTGTTGGCATGGGTACTGTATAAAATACACAGGAAAGGCTTTTAATTACTGTGAAGTAACACTATACCTTAACAAAATCAAACTAAAGAAAGTTAAAATCTCAATAGCCTGTAATATAGTCCACATATTTAAAAGGTTGCATATTGTATTATATTGCATTATATTAACTACATTCTACTGTATTGTACTGCATAGAAGAATGTAGTATTGAAACAAAGACCTGTCAAAATGCAGAATTCCGATTTGACCGCGAGGTGGGAGCATTGCTCATCACACACCCCCAGTGCACAGCCTTTCACTTCGTGCAGTAGCGGCTGAACATGTAAATATCCTGCACAATTCTGCGTTAAAACGTGCATGTTACCACGAGAATAAAAAGTTTCCAGGACAAGCACACACAAAAGGAACCTTTTAATTTTCTGCAATTTGTAGCTAAGAGAGTATATTTGATTGAATAAATGGCATTTTGGTCCCCGGAACAAAGAGTTACACTGAAAACTTTGCATTAACATTGTAAAGTCTTTTCCAAGTGAGAAAAAAAACCCGAGGTGATGGTAGAAATAACGTGTCAAAGTGGTAATTATAGAATCATGCAATCAGAATAGTTTGGGTCGGAAGGGACCTTTAAGGATGATCTAGTCCAACTCTCCAGCAACAAGCGGGGACATCTTCAGTTAGGTCAGATTATTCAGAGCCCTGTTCAACTTAGCTTTGAAAGGTTGCAAAGATGTGGCATCTACCACCTCACTGGACAAACTGTTCCACTGTTTGCCTACCACCACCGTAAAAAATTTCTTCCTTATATCAAGTCTGAAATGGAGAAGAATAATTTTCTCATTTGTTGTTAGTTTTGTGAGCAAATAAAAATTGCAAGAAAAGAAAGGCAGGAATGCAGATAAAAATTATGTCCATGTGACTGCTTACAATTTTACATTCAAACTGTTGCAAAGCAATGATTTCACATGGGAAAATTAAGTATTCCAAAATGGTTCAACAGTGCTCTATCCCACAGAAAATATTTGATGAACTACTTGTGCTGATGATGTTTATGACAGGGTTGTGTCTTTATGTGGGAAATGGCAGCCCCACATTTCTTGGAACTGAAAAAAGAGGCAGTACTGAGTAAGAAGCAATATCTCCCACAGGAAAAAAAAAAAAAAAAACAACCAGTAATATGAAGATCAAATTAATATCAGGAGACTAGCCTATGTTCAAGAGCCTTGCACAGGATTTTGAAACAGTTAAGTCTGAAAGCCAAGGCATGACTGCAGCCTTCACAGCCATCCTCAAACTACCTTTAACACAGTTGGCTTGGTATGGATAGACTCAGTCTTAAAAAGCTCTGGCTAGATTCACAGTTCAGTGAGTTTGATCCCTGTTCCTGGAGGCATGTCCACTGAAGGATTTTTGGGTAGCTGCAAAGTAACTGACACAGATGCTGCATTTCACACCTGTGACTACAGTGCAGATGTGCAGTTTCAATGTCATTGTGTCAACATGTGATTGTTATTTCCATGTGTCCCTGGACACTAGGTTAGAACCACTTTGGCATGTAAGTATTCCTATAAGAAGACATTACAATAACTTCCTTTGTTTCTAATTTTAAAAGCAACTTGAATATAGATCCTACAAAGATCTATTCAAAATATGCTCTGCAGATTTCTTCATTGGATTCAGGATGCCTGTGAGGCAGGACAGGGTAGCAGACTGACATCAGTTGGATTCAGGGCTTCAGCTGATGCTCACGGGTAGAGGTGAGAAAGCTTAAGCTCTCATGGGAAATCTACATACATGGGCACCTGTTTAATACAAATAACCCCCAGCTACATACTGCACAGAGGTTGGAAAACCCAAGAACAGACCAGATGTTGTAAAACCCAAGTACCCTTGACCCTGAAAAAGGTCCAGGTTGAATTTCACCCACATACATGTGCTGAGTGCATTATAGCCATAACCTCAATCTTTGTAGCTCCCCCTGCTTAAAACTTCTTTCCAACATGTGGCATGTGAAAGACCATGCACTGGCACAAAAGAAAACATATGTTTCAGTAAACATTTCAGTAGCCTGTAAACAGCTATGTATTATCCATGGATAATGTTCCTTCCTCCACATCCCTCACATGGCTGGTAAGGAGATTTGCTCTGGAGTGAGTAATGGACAGAACAGGTTGTGCAGTATTTGGCAAAATAGGAGTGCCATTCTAGTGCTTTTTTTTCTAAGGTGCATAATTCACAATTTTTCTCCTGATTTTTTATCAATGAGATCATTAGCTATAATCTGCCTCTACAGTATCTGAATGAAAAACATTCAGTCTATAAGTTGTCCTTGTAATGGACTTGCATGGTCACAGTTGCTTATTCACTGTGTTCAACTGGTTCCCATGGTATTGGTCTGAACTCTCTCAGGAGAATAAATAACAACTACAAATAACACCAAACAAAGATGAGCAACTTGCAAGGAACCAAATTCACACCCTCAATGTTCAAGTCAGTGTGAAACATTCACTTCTTGGTCCTTCAGCATAACTAAACAGGTGCCCCTAATCTTTCTAAGATGTTGACAGTGAAGGCCTTCAAACATAACCTTGTCCTCAAAGTTAGGAATTCACAGGTCTACCCTATTGGCTGGGCTGGTGCTAAAAAAGTCCTCCTAAAAAAGTCCTGCATCCACCTGGTCCTGCAAGGGGTGCAGCCTTCCAGCGTGGCTGTTGCTCAGCCATCACCCACTGGAGCAAGGAGAACAGTCATTCTGCCCATTGTTCTTCTGGGGTCTTGATAGTTACACACAGAGCTGCACATACTCATGAACATCTGAAGAGTAATATGTTATTGAGTATTTGTGCTTAATTTCTGCATGATCACAGTGAGAGTTGTGAATGGTATTTGTTCAAGACTATTTTCCTGACAGATATTTAACACAAGTATGTACGTAACATGATCTCTTAACAAAATCACTGAATTTTTCTAAACAACTGTTACTAAGGAGCCTCTTTAGAAAAAGCACATATTTATGTCTGAAATTAATACATGCTTCTAGATGAAATTTTCTACATTTTTAATTGAGATAAAGCATTCTCTTATTTATCACTGTGCTAGAGCAATAGGAATTTAAATAATTTCTTAAAAAGAAGCAATAAAAGAAAATATGGTATTGCACTAAACTGCAGTGCTTACAATGAAGTTGTCTTTCTTGACCACCAAAACAAAGAACTGTATCATTTACATTTAGGAATAGCTATATTTCAGTGAATTTCACTGAGACATACACAGAAAATGCTAGAAAATTTGTTTCCATTTCTTTTGCTACCAAATACTTCGGCAATTGCCTCAAGCAATGTGGATTCAGATGCTATCTCAGAGCCCTGTGGTACACAGGTGAGGAAGTGCCTACCAGTAAACATGGCACAGAATTTGCAGTTATTTTTCCAGTTTACTGAGGCTGCTGAAAATGTCTGTGGGTCTCTACACCAGGTTCACACTCATTTGAAATTATTCCCAGACAACCATGAAATCATCCTATGGCTTGGTATTGCTCCACTTCAACAATGTTTCATCGACCTCCCTTTTCAACAGAGGGCGTCTATGCTGATGTGTTCACTCCTGCTTGCTTCTCACACCACTGGTTTGGCAACACTGGGCAAATTCCCCTTCAGACAACTAAGTCAAAAAAGCTTTATGTTTGTATTGGTGCAGTATAACAAGCGATCCTGTGAAGCAGGGACATTTTGTGCAGCATTTTTCTTAGCTCTGTTTTCTTTGTCTCCAATGCAGCCTGTCCTTATAGACAGCAGAATAGAGCCCAAAGAAAGTCAGAAGGATAGAATCTCACAAATCTGCATTTCCTACTAAGCAACTCTAATAATCCAGGATTTTTCTTTCAGGCACTGCACAAAAATTGATGGATAAGGCTTACCAGCTCAACTTAATGGTGCTAGGCATTATGTGAAAGGAATGATTTTCCCTCAGAATGCCCCAATGGCTTTTTTCAAATCTAATGACTGTTTCTGTTAAGTCCGTTTCTGGTTACCACACTTTTTGTTTGGCTGGTTTTTTTTTTGTTTTAGAGTAAATTGCAGACATTCAGGAAACAATAGATTGCCTATAAAAATGGGTGGCAAAAATGCAATAAAACGTTGTCCTTACCATCTGTTTTCTTTGATTCATCACCCGCACTGGACTTATCTCTTTTGTCCAACTTATTGTCTTCCTTTAATTCACCTAGAAAGAAGCAATAAGTAACACTGTAAGGATTTTAATGCAAACTGCAGTTTATTAATGCCTATAACTCAATCAAATTACAATGTTTAAAGAAGACGCTCCTTAGAAGGAAAAGTCTGCGCTCAAACGGAATAAAGCATTAGAAAAAAATTATCCATCTCCTACAGAAAAGCGAGCTTTACAATCTACTTTTAAATGTATTCTAATTATTAAGACCTTTTGAAGTACACATGCAAACTCATAATCCCTCTGATTGCATGCAGGTCATTAAAAATCTGAGTATAAACTTCATTTCAAAATCAGGGCTCTGAAACATTTATGCTTTTAAGGGACTAAGACCCTGCAAGACTTCATCACAAGGCTCTGTTTTAAAGAACCACTAACCAGGCCTCTATAATTTTGTCTTGCTTTCTCTTATCAGATTCCTTTATCCACAGATTCATTTGCATCGGTTCTTTGATGACTGTATCAGGGAACAATTGATAACTGCCTTTAGAGTGTCTGTAACAAACCAGAAAATCAAGGCCTTTGGCAGAGGAGTGGTTGATACAGAATTAAAATTGCAACTTGAGCTGGGGTGTATTTTATGAAGCCAGGAAGGTTAACCAGTCATTCTCATTTTCTGTCCTCTATTAGTCATACAGCAGAGCATATCAGACCTTCCCAGAACACCCTTTCATTGAAGGAGAATGCTGAATGTAAGATCAAATTTAAAAATAACTTAAAGGGAGAGAACAAAGCTATTTCAGTCACAGTGTCTAAACGGCAGCAAAGGAGTCCTTCCTTCAGATAATCCAGTGAAGCAACAGCAGCCTGCCCAGATGGGAGCAGGGACTTTGACCTTTCCTCAAGAAGTAATGGCTGTGAATTTGGAAGACACACCTCAATAGAAAAAGCTGTGAAAGTCTCACTACAGAATTTTGTAAATCTGAGGTATACTACAGGGTTGTATTGAAGGGATGCTTATTCCATTTGTATTACTATTTTGGTACTTTCCAGCCTTTGGATCAAGATTAAAGGTATTATGTGTTAAAGAGGATCTGATCTGCCTTCAAAATACTCATGGGCAGTGGATATTTATTTTTGGAAGAGCTCCAAAAAGAGAAAAATTGTAAAGAATCACGGTCTCCCTCTTCCATAATGTGCCGTAACCACTGGCAAGTTTGCTATTCTTGTTATTCATTTCCTTCTCCAATTAAGCTTCATCATAGTAGAAAAGAGGAATGGTTTTCAAATCTTAAAATATTTCACTAAATGGGAAAAAAATGTGTTCTTCTCTGCTTTTATTCAAAAATTTCCAGGTTTTTCTTCCTAAACTCACTCTGTGGGTGAGAAAAAAATGAAAACAAGATGATAGAGGACAAGCGGTACCCTCCTCAGCTGATCACACTGCCACTGATTTGGGGTATCTGAACAGAAAGGTATGAGCACATCCAAACAGGGCTGAGGTGTCTGTTTGACAAAGGTGGCCTTAAAAAAAATAAAGGATATTGTCTTCAGGAAATGAAACAAAAATGTACCTAGCAAAGCACAAAAGTCTTCTTGGATTTCCTCCACCATCATATAGATGATGGTAATTATGAGATAATAATGGGTTTTTTTACCATTGCACAAAGTTGCTTGACCCTAAGCATGTGGAGGAAAAGAACATGCTGAACATCTACACATACATTATTTCACAGTTCAGTGTGTGAGAGAAAGCACACAAGCAGTGAGTGACTGAGAGACTTTAAACTCACCTGACACACAATTTCTGAAGTTTCATTGAATATTATGAGTAAGAGACTTTTGAGTATTGTAATATCTACCCTGCCATGCTGCCAGCAGCAGAGCAGAATGATCTTTTTGAAAGGGATTACAGAAGCAGAGAAATAATGAGGTAAATACATTACAATGAGATATTAACATAAGGGAAGTTGTGGTGAATCATGAGTATGAATGCTAAGACTTCATCAGTCCCCAAAGCCTCTGCAGTGATTGTACTTCCTAAAGGCCTTATTCCATAAATTAAGGACCAGAATTTTCTTTCATGAAGAAGATACTATTTTTCAGAAATCATTATAATTCCTTTCAAAACACTTTTGACACCTGCAGCAGAGAGACACTGTAGAAAAAGGTACTATCAAAATCACTAGAGTACACTTAACCCACATATAGTTAGGAGCAGGTAAAACAAAGGATTTCAAGAGAAGAGTCTGATGCAGTCTAACTTTTGGGATTTCATATGTCCCTAACCCTTTTGTCTTCCTGGGGGGCCCATTCCTATTTACCCATGTAACACCATCTGAAGAAAAATCATAAAAGAGCATGACAGCTCTGATTCCCACAGCCCTACAAATCTAGAAACACTCTAATGATGAAGGAATTACTTGGAAAGACCAGCAACCATGAAAATAATATCAAGAATGCTCTAAACAGAATTTCTGCATCTCCTGCCATCTAAACTCACTGCCTGGGACTTTCAAAGCTTATATGCTCACTCAGTCTTTTTCTAAGATAAAGCTTCTAAGTGACTTTTTTGCTAGTTTTGCACTGCCTGATACTAGCCAAGTTTATGACAAGTCACGTTTGCCTGTACTGCCATTTTTTGATATCAGCTTCAGGGAGCAGAAGCTGTCCAGGGAATGACAGTGAAATAACCTAGGGATAACCGATCTGTTCTCATGGGCCTAATAAGTTTTTTAATGTTTAATGGGATTTTAAAACATTTTTTTCACCTTTTCTGGGTGCAGAATGAGATTCTTATTTTAACTCAGTTCTACAGGAAGTTAAAAACACTGGAATAGATTTTCTGTCAACCCCCCCCCCCCCCCCCCACCAAAATAAAGGCTTGTGACCATCCTTATTAAAAGAATACTGAGCAAAGGAAAAATCCTAAAAGAAAATTACAGGAGAAAAATCCTCTGTCTGAAAACATATTTATACCTAAGACTCAAATCAAAGATGCCTTTAATTGGCTTTAAAATGAGTTCATAGGCCAAGTTCGACCTCTTCTCCACCCAAGCAATGATGTCCATTGAACCAAGAATATTTGTTTCAGTTTTTTAGACTGTGTATTGTAACAGACTGCCTAATTTCCATTAGGTAGATAATTTTTCCTTTCCTCTAAAAGTGCCCAGGCAGGTATGCTGAACCCCATCTCCTACTGAAGAACACTCCTTGGAAGTTAATATACAGTTTCTGAATTCCATAGGCAGATAACTATGCCTACATTCAGGAGGAGACTCTAGGCTCAGCACTTTATTTTTCAGGACATCACATTTCCCCATGACTAAGGTGAGACACTGGGTTTAGGGCTGGATTTGTGTACCAGGAGAGAACTCACCATTCTGGGCACACTGTTTGTCTTCTCCCACTGTGTGATGAGAGTCCATTCCCTTATCTGTCCTAGGTGTGTTTTTCCCTTGAGAGGCTTTGTGTTTGTTCATGCCCATTTGCTGAGTCCCATTTACAGGATTCTTACTGGAATCTGCACTTTGGCTTTCCCCAGGATTTGGTTCTTTGCTGTTCTCTGTCTTTGGTGCCGTGGCGTCTTCAGCTGGCTGCTCATGCTTTTCATCTCTTTCCTTTTCATCTGTTCCCTGAGAAGCATTTTCCTCTGCCTCTTTCTTAGCTTTTTCTTCTGCATCCTCAGCAAGGAGAGAATCAAAACAAGGAGAGAAATCACAGCTATCAGTCAATTTGACAAGAACAACACACATCTAAATCTACTTCAGTATTTTACATGCAAAAAGCTTTAACTTAGATAAATGTAGGAAACGACATGACAATGGAAAAAGAGCACAGGAGAACATTTTACAAAGTCTTATGAAAATAATACCCCAGGCTGGCCTAAATGCATATTGTGTGCTTGTCAGTTTTTTACCAGATAAAGTTCACTTTTGCAAAAGTGGTTCCTCAGAATTCTTAAAAGGCAAAAAGATGTACAGGCTACTGAAGGCTCTAGGGGCACCAAGGTTATATTAATTTCTGACACACGAGAGTCAAACAGTATTTAGTCTCACATTGCAGCAGGTAACTCTAAGCACATAAAGTCTTGGTTCTTTGGCATCTACTTTTTCTCCCTCTTGTTCCAGGTTGCTTCCAATGGCAGCTTTCTTAGTTCATCCCTTCCACTTATAGTGATCCTTTCCTTATGGCTCCATCCTCTCCTGGCAGACATCGCTACTAGTATTTGCCATTTCATCCCCCAAAGTTTTACAGTCAATCACAAATATCCAAAGGTATAAATTCAAAAGTGACTGTTGAACAATAGCAGCATCTAAAAATAACGTCATTCGATTTTAAAAAAAATCCACAGACAAGCCAATTTCCTCCATTCAAGATAGTGTTCTTGTTCTTGTCCATCAGTTAGGTATTCATGCTACACATACTTGTAAGACAGGTTGCAAATTACTTTGGCTCCAGGTATGGAGACCACTACATTTCTAGCCCAGGTCAGGTACAGGCCAGCCCAACAGACTCAGCTGCAAAGGCTTTGAGTGGCTTCCTGCATCACACTGAAAAGCAAGACACGCCCACAGTGCCTCAGCACAGTCCTCAAGCTAATAAACCTGAGTGGGTGTGAAACTCTGAGCAGAGACTCCAACATTTTGTACCCATTTTGCATGACCAACAGACACTTAATTTGCAAAAGCAGCTGAGTAGCTCAGCACACACTGAATTTGGAACCTGTGAGCTTATGCAGCTTCAGAGCATAATTGTATCTATACTGAGTCTATACTGAGTCTAGCACAGAGATGTAACCAACCTATGCACACATTTGAGGTTTCTGGGTTGGCAGTATTCAGGCCTACTCCTTATGACCCCACCATGGGGTGAGTTTCATGGTCATAAGAATCCACAGATGTATCTCTTGTTTTCTGAGAGACTATATAAGCTGATGAACAGAGGAGCAGATCCTATAAAAGGCTAAGTAAAGTCTGCCTCACTCCTAGGGAAATATTCTTGATATCTGTAAGGAAGATGTTTTGTGCTTCACAGGGGTAGGATCTTGGCCAGTATGTAAAAATTACATTGTCAAATAGTTCTTAGAGTGAATCAGAACCAGTTTTGAGAAAAATGTGCCAATGGGGTACAAGTGAAAAGCTGTCCTTATAAGAAATGCCAATCTGTGTTTCCTTGTCAGCAGCTACATAAAGTAAACTAACTTTTAAATCAATAAATTATGGTTCACACAAAACCAGACTTCAATTAGTCTTCCCACTTCATTAATTATTCCCAAAACCTATGCTATCTTCCATAGATAGTTAGGCTACACATGTTGATATTTTTGGGGGAGTCTCACAGATTTCACAGGATATTCTGAGTTGGAAGGGACCCAGAAGGATCATCAAGTCCAACTCTTAAGTGAGTGGCCTGTACAGGGATCAAACCCACATCCTTGGTGCTATTAGCATGATGCTCTGACCAACTGAGCCAATCTCAGGGTCTCAAGGTATTCAGAGCTATTCCTCTCATTTGCAGATCTGAAAAAAAAAAAGCTGCATTTTGTCCCTGAACCAGAGGAGAGACATTTGTCTCAGGAGACTTGGGCTTCCTACACTACCATTGGATGAGTGTCTCTGGTCAAAAGTACTGTCAGAAAATACTTTACCTAAATAGTGCCTTGCACATCAGGGTGTTTGTTTATGCAGTTCTTTAATTTGTAGCTATTTAATGATGATCCTTCAAGCAAAAAAATAGATCAGTAATAAGCCCACTTACCCACACAGTGTGAGAAATTTTCTATAAGTACCACACTTAGGAAAAAACTGCTCACTCAGGCTTCTAGGGACAATGCCATTACCAACGGGAATACAGTATTGTGCAAATAATTTACTAATATTAGCTACAAAAATAACAATAATAGACTCCTTCCCTTCTGATCCTTGATTGCTATTTGCTGTCAACCAACAGTTAATGTTGTTCTCTGTGTTCTCTTAATAGTGATTGTTTTTATTGGCAGTCCATCTTGCCAATGGCTGGACAAGGGTCAGCAGTTGCAGTCCCGGCTGTGTGACAGCCTTGCCGTGCAAGACTGAGACAGGCAAGGCAGATGGACAGAGGAGCAGAGAATTGTTGCAAGGCAGGAGCAAGACAGCAGTTGAGCAAATATACTGGTGAAAGTGCTCTGGAGTCCAAGAACATAGAAAGGTATGCTGAGCCACAAGTTTGTATAACTCTTTCAGGATTTAAAAAAATATGCTTGTTTGTACTGCTAAACATACCTAGAAATGCAGAAATTATGTGGAAGTCCCCCAAAGGTCTGTTTTGCACACAGGATTTGCACATGTTGAAATTAAATTCCTAAAACCAGTTAACTGCATTGTAACTTCATTCACTCAACACTCCTATACTGTGAAACACTGACCTTGTTAAATCCTTTGCTTATTTGACTAGCTTTAATTTGGTCCACAAGAAACTGTTAAATATTTAAAAACAAGAAAAAAGAAGCTAAGAAAAGTCCCTGGGAAATTAACAGATTTTGAATTATGTTTTTGTCTTCATTTTCATGGGATGCCTAGAAAGTGTTTTTTCTTAATGGCAGGTTTCAGGTTTTAATCACAAAGGAAAACTTAGTTTGAACATATGCTTTCCTGTATCTTTAGACAGGTCTTTCAGCTGGGGAGGAACAATCTGCTTTGGCAAATAGGAGAACTACGTCAAATCTCTGAAGTCAAGGCCACATAATACATTAAAATCCAACTGTTTCCATTTATGTGAAATAAAACAACACCACTGAAACAGGGCTTGAGCAATAACCATTCAGATCACAGAATAAATTGTATCCCAGCTTCATGAAGGAAAAGAAAAAAAAAAAAATGTACCCCAGGCTCAAAAAAAAAAAAAAAAAAAAAAAAAAGAAAAAGTGAAACATTCCTCCCTTTTTGGTTCCAAAACTGGTCTAAATCACCTGAAGTCTCAGGGAGACCTTGGGCAATCATCCAACCCCTGAAGGTAAGGGCCAATTATAACTAAACCATTCTCAAAAGATGTGCTCCTTATTTGCAGACAAACTCCAATAATAGAGATTCGCTAATGTCTAATTTATTAGACATTATACTAATATTTATAATAACCTGCCAATTTTTTCTTAATAGTCCAGGGTATTGGAATAAAAAAATAGTTCCCTTATGTTGCAGCTGAAGTTGTCTTCAAAAAAATGCTTTCAGCTATGCACCTTCTCAACTATAGAAAAGTTATCATAATTTGCATTGCTCTACCCTCCATTGGCTACAACTGGTCTATGTTTCCTGAACAGCACTGGCCAAAACTAGGCATGGCACAGCTTTGAGGGCCTTGTTACTGCTGGAAGGATGAGAAGAATGCCAGAGGAGTCTCAGAAGCAAAGTCTGTTGGAGTTTTTTTTTTTTNATGCCAGGGGAGTCTCAGAAGCAAAATCTGTCGGAGTTGTTTTTTTTTTGTTTTTTAGTGTGTATGTTTGGGTTGGGTTGGGTTTGGTTTTTTAATGGTGGTGGGGAGGACGTTGGTTGTGACTTTTTTTCAATTGCATGGCAGTATTGAACCCTGGTCAACCTTTAACCAAGACAGCCTCCATATTCTTCTGAAATATTTGCAGTCCCTCCCAGATTGATTACATCATGAGCATTTGCAGCATAGCCCCCAATTCACTGTCCAAGTTATCACCAGAAACATGAAACCAACTATGAATTCAGAATATTCTGTCCTTCTCCCCTGAACTAGTATTCATGCCTCTTTCAACCTTAACAATGAACTATTGATAACTTCTATCTACAAATACTGTTTTTGCACCTACCCTGAGTCTGATTCATGGCTTTAGGGGAACTCCTTTCCAATTTTTTTCCCTCCCCTTGTCCACATTCTCTTCATTATGTACACTTACATAAGAAGTATAAGGTACTCTTAAGAAGACCATATAAGGTACTCTTAGGAAGAGTATAAGGCACAGATGAGTCACAATATTCCTATCCTTCTGCATTCAAGGGTGGGTTGTCCAACTCAAAAATCAGATTCTCTCAAACTGACAGTGCTTACTTGGAGAACAATTTGATTGAAGAAGAGCTTGAAGAAGAAGAGGTCAAAAGAATTTTTATTCTTTCGCTAAGAAGCTTGGCTGTTACCTTTGGTGGCTTGCGCTTTCCATTTCTCCCTGTTCTGCTGCACCACCTCAGTCCAGGTGGTTTTAAAACCTTTGAAGTCCACAGTGAGTATGGAGCAGTTGAGTGAGGCACTTCCTTCGGACCCAGTACTCTTGACACTTGATCTTTTAACTTCGGAGGGACTAATGTTATTTAGACTGGAGCACAATATCACAAAACACAGAAGAAATCAGTATCCTGTATGCTCAAATACAACTATGAAGAAATAATGGCTGTAAGTCAGATAACAGAATAACCCAGGAAAAACTAAGCTTGAATCCCTTATCTTTCCCTTTTCTCCCTCCCACCCCAGGCCAAACAATGTTAAAGCAGAGGTCAATGTTAGAAATAAAAGGCAGCTTTCCCCTGCCTATTTTTTGGTGTCCATGCTCACTAAGAAATAGAATGAGTCAAAGTACTGTCACTACTTTTGTTGTGCATCTCTACTCCCTAAATATTATTGGAGAGTCAGACAATTCTAGAAATCAAATATGTCAAAGGAGGAGTCTCCTAAAATTCACTAATGGGAGCCATTAGGCATAAGACAGGAGGTCAATCTCTGTCCCGGGCTTGGTGACCTCAGCTGAGGCTGAAAACAGGCACTCATTTCTGTTACAAATCCTACAGTTGTCTTTCAAGAATGGATGATTCATTGTGCACATTTTAATAAATGCAGCAAGGTTACTGACAGAGGAATATACATGTGCATGCTCTTTGTTTGCCCAAGAATAAAGAAGTCACCTGGGAGAGGAAATCCTGAGGGTAGCTCTACTCGAGGGAGCATTAGCCATGTGGCATTTGAATCCCAAAACAGGCCTTGTCAATAAGCTACTAAAAGAGCAGTATCTCTATAATACAGGTTGAATGGGCTTCCTACCCCCAAACTTCAGGTGAATCCTGTTGACTCTTCACACATTTGCATACCCCTAAATGCTGCCACAAAAGTGTGCTTATACTTTCCAGCCACCATTTGTGTTTCAATGCCATTTATACTTCTAGACATGAAGAAACAAGGGCCTCCAAGTGACTCCCGTTACCTTCTCTCTGACATTAGTGACTGAGAGAACACTGAAGAGCAGCCAGTTGCATGGCTACAACCATTTGTGCTCACTACCTTTGGACCCCTGACTCAAGTCCATGCCACCCCTCCCTGTTTGCCCTCCCCTGAGCAGAAAGCCACCTCCCAAGGTGAGCTGCTGTGTCAGCAATGCATCTATGAGTCTTTAAGGCACATGGAAGACATATGCTGTGGGGAGTGAAAACAGGGGAGCTGAGTGCAACACGTGCAGAGTGAAGGGAGGCAGTGCAAGGTTATTCACCTGGAGCGCCTGAATCCGGCCATGCCAGAGTGGGAAGCTTCATCCATGAGTGGAGTCACAATCTTTTCTGTCATGTCGGTCAGCACAGTAAAAGTGGGTTCCACAATGAAATCAATGAAACCTGAGCAGAAACACGAGGAGAGTCAGGCAGGCAAGAGGAGGATTTATGTGAATACAGACAACCACGCTGTAGGTGACAATGTAAAAAAATTATACTTGAAAGAGAGCCAGGCAAATACTAAAAAGAGAAGGCTGAGTTATATATTAATACCTGGCCCAAGAGCCTGGGTATACCATGCAATAAAAGGTACCTACTTAAATGCTGGAAAGAAACTGTGGCAAATCACAACATAAAAACATTCATCAAGACTTGTTTTATGAGGAGTAGTGTGATATTGAAGTCAAATTCCTAGCAGATTTGGATAAAACTCAGTTTCAAAGAAGAATTCTGTAAAAGCAGAAAATCAATGTAACAGTAATAATACCAGTAAGTTCTGCTGGTGTGGAGTTACATCCAAGCATCCCTTACTGTGTACCAGTATGTTGCTGTGAATACTTTCTCCTCCATGCTTGGCCAGCTTTTTCTTGTTAATAACAAAACAGATTGAGATGTTTTTCTAACCTTTTTTAATATAAGGAAAGGAAAAAAATAGAGGACCAAGTAATAATTTCTACTTCAGTATACAGTTTGACAGAGCCTGATCTGCCTGTTGGGAGAGCAGATTAAAGGGCCCTGTGGCCATAAGCTCATGAGAAGAAGGAAAATCCAAGTTGCATGGACAAAATGTGAGAGTGAGGAGCTTACAGTACTTTACACATTTCCCTAAACTCCTTTACCACTTCAGTTAGCAAATTTCTTAGCATTGCAGGTAGCCAAGTAAACAATGATGTCCTTAATCCCTCCTAAGGCACATTTGGATCCAGGTTACAGTTACTGTTGCCAGATGTTTTTCGGTAATACTACTACTGTTACAAATACCTGCTGCTACAGTTTTTTGAGATTTGTTAATTATCAACTATTAATTACTCCTTAAGAACATTGTAATTTCACTGACTCAGTCATTATAGTTTCTACAGCACTGGTGATTCCAGGTGACAACAGAACAACAAAAGAAGGAGAGACCACATGATTCAGGCACCTGAATACACAGAAGTTTTGATCCACATCTCGACTGTAAAGCAGTTGAGCATCCTTCTAGTTCCATTTCCCTCCTCTGATTTTTGCTAAATTTCTAAAATGATGGATTGTTAAGTGTATTTTCATGCCTGCTCAAATTAAAAATGTTACTTTCAAGTAACATTTGTAAACCTGTAGAAAATACACAGTCATATTCAAAAAATCTGAATCCTGTGCCTCTGTAACACTGTGCCAGTCTATTCCAATTTACCAAAAAAAGAACTCCCAGGCAGTTAATCAGAAAGGTATGTGGCACAAAGCTCGAACTGGAAATCATCTGCTAGATCACAACCCAGATAATCCCAGCAAACTTCACACAATTTTTTAAAGCACTGGAGATTTTACTGACTTAGAACAGTGTTAAGCGTGCCACAGGAATTCTAAGGATAATGAGAATTTGATTTGCATATGTTTGTGTGCCTGTCTCTATACATCTCTATTCCCCTTCATTCAAAAATTTATTTATCTCTTAGTGACCAAAGAAATCCAAGCCATGGCACCTTGTCATTCTGCCTACTGACAAGTGCCTCTTTTATAAGATGGAATTGTATTGCTGACGGTTTAATTCAACATTAATCTTTCAGTAGCTTGACACAAGGGGCATCAGAACAGAAGTTTCTTGGCTCTCCTTGTCTTTCTGAGCAAAGGAGCACAAAAGGAGAGGACCAGAAAAACTGATATCCAAGCATACACAACCCTAGGTAGAGAGACCCCGTGAGAGGCACAGCTCCTCTTCCCTGTAAGGAGTGAGGAACATACCTGAAAGCTGATAAAAGGGGTGTGAAAGAGAAGTCTCCTCATGCACTTTCCTTCACAGCAGCCAGAGAGAGGGACAGTTTATCTTCTCCCACAGCAATAGACACAATGTGTCCAGGAGTATTCAGTGTGAGTTTTGGCTGAGACTGCAGCATTTCAAGTTTGTTGCTGCTTTCTTTCACTGAGCTGCTGGCAGATCAACCTACAGTTGTACTGTGGGTTATTGTTGCAGAGGAGTAAATACTACAGGTCTGGTAACCAGGCCAGGCTTGTATAGGGTTCTTCAAATTCAGATTCTTAGCAGAACTGTCTAAACTTCAAAAGCCAGAAAAAATCTGGGGTGGTGTCAGAGAATGGCTTGCTTATCAGGAACAATGAAGTAATTTTCAACAGAAACGGCTCTCAGCCAAAGAATCTGCACTTTTCTAGGTTCTGGGGTATCTTCATCTTGTTCTTTGAGAGAAATTTCATACTCCAATTTTTTTTTTGTTTGCTTTCCTTTAATACGTCCTCTTTCTGTCTTTCTCAGTTCCCTCAATTTTAGCATCTATGTTATCTTTCTTTTGCTGTTCTAGTTGGCTACCTATTCTCCACTTGAGGTTAGAACACATTCCTCTATCTACTTCACTTGCTTCCTAAGTGTTAAAATCCACTCACAAACCCACCTTATCTCTTGTCTTTTCTTTGCTCCAAACCCCTTGAACAGTTTTACTTAGCCCCTCTTTTTCTCTCACCAGATGCCCAGCTTGTTGCCTTATCCTTCCCCTACTTTGTCACTCAGTAACTGAAGGAGACATTGAGAAAGTGCTTTTGGTGAGTCTGTAAAAAGATCTCTTTTTCTGAATGGATTGCACAGAAAATGTTTGCTGATGCACGGCTTCAGTGAAAAACAATGGTTGGTTTAAAGCACCGGGAGGAAGGGGTTGGAGGAATAAATTAAAAAACACACAGCAGGTTTTCCCCAGGTGCTGCACACAAATAACACAGAAATGTAATAAATCATATTCCCTCCATTATCCCCAAACATTTATGCCCTGTTAAAAAACATCTTTTCGTAGGAAAACTGTGTCAGCAAAGATCTATTAGTTGAAAAGTTTCTTACACGCAAACTTCCATCTAAAGCAAGTTTCTACAAACAAATCTCCTGCCAGACAATTCTGCTATTTTCTATGGATATCACATCTCTTCGAACATCTGAACAAGGCTATGTGTCAAGGAACTATACACAACCCTTCTTTGAATGCTATAAAGACTGAAGACAAATTTTGGAAAATCAGGAGAGAGAAGAAAGGGAAAGAACACTGACAGGCATTTTTAATGGTGGTATTCTTTTCTCTGCTTCTAAAAATTAATCTTCACATTTTTCCAATCTTTCCTGATTTTCTCTCTCTCCGCATCTCTTAGCAAATAAATAATTAATAAAAAATCAGTTCTTGAAATCAACAGATAACTTGGTTTGAGTTTTAATTTTGTTGGGGAAAATATTTCGAACCTGAGTTCCTTCTGCAAGAAAAAAAAAGCAGACTGTAAAACCAATGACACTCATATCACATTGCCGTGTGTGCCCATTCTTCACAGCCCAGAAAACTGTAGAGTAAGTGTCATAATCAGGCACTGTAGTTACTGCAGACACATCAGAGGTGACCACCTGGTGATTGTATGGAACTATTGCCATAAATGTAAAGGCTCCCCAGCTTTGAATGGTTGATCTGAGGAAAATAACACCATTGTACTCCATTTCCTCTCTTTAACATAGTTCCAAATTATGAGAGAAGACTACAAGTTTAGCCCTACAGGGAAGAGTAAGTTTTGCTTTTAAGAAGCTCCTTCACATGCACCAAAAGTGACGTACCTATTTGAGACTGAGCAACCATAGTCGATTTGCGATCACACAGGGGAGAGAAGGGCAGCCCTAGTTCTGCTTCTTTGTCACCCTGGAAAAAAAAAAATTGAGAAGAAATTAGAAAAGGGCAAGACACATTGCACTTCGATATCTTATGTCACAACCATAAAAGCCTCTCGTTTTACTTTCTTTAATTAAGTTTTGGGTTTGTTTGGGTTTGTTGTTAGTTTATTTTTAACACAAACTGTGGAGAATTTGAGTCTGGCTGGAAAAGTTGTAGTCCAAGGAGAGGTTGGTGAATTAAGCATTTTGATTCCAGTGACCTTCCTACAGGCAGTCCTGGATAGGCTGGAACAGGGCGCTAACAAGAACCTTATGGAGTTCAACAAGGACAAATGTAAGGTCTTGCACCTGGGAAAACATAATCCAGGACCACAGCACAGGCTGGAGTCAACCCAGCTGAGGGGCAGCTCTGTGGCAAAGGACCTGAGGGTCCCTGGTGGACGACTCATGTTAATGAGTGAATAGTGTGCTGCTGCAGTGAAGAAAACCAACAGAATGATGGGCTGCACCAAGAAAGGCATCACCATCAGAGATAAAAAAGTCGTTATCTCACTCCACTCAGTATCTGTCGGGCCACACCTGGAATACTGTGTTCAGTTTTGTTTCCCACTATGCAAAAAAGAAGTAGACAGGCTGGAAAGGGTCCAGAGAATGGCCACCAACATCATGAAAGGACTAGGAAGCCTGCCATGTAAGAAAAGGCTGAGAGAACTGAGCTTTTTCAGCCTGAGAAAAGAAGATTTAGGGGAGACCTTATCACCATGTTTCAGTATCTAAAGGGTGGCTACAAAGAAGATAGAGACTCCCTTTTTACAGGGAGGCATATGAAAAAGATGAGGTGTATTCAGTGCAAGATACTCCTGGGGGGATTCTGACTGGACACAGGAGGAAGATTTTTCACAATGGCAACCATCAGCTATTGGAATGATCTCCTCAGGGAAGTGGTGGATTCCCCTGGGCTGGGACACTCTTAAGATTCAGCTGCATCATCTGAATGATGATCCAAGGTGCTGGACCATCTCATCTGGATTGTGCTTTTGCCAAGAAAATTTGACCATGTGATCCTTGAGCTTCCTTCCAACCTGGTATTCTATGATGCCATGAATATGACATTTTATGTAAGTGCTTAATTACATAAGTCTAAAGATTCCTTCCAGCCCTCAGAACTAAAAGTCTTTTTCTAGCATCACAACGTGGATGAAGATCAAGTGTTTTAGATCCATTTTTTCTAGTCTTTCAAGAGCATGTTTCTAAAAGCCCTTTAACTTAATTCAGTCACTCTCTAACATTGCTTTATGCTGAGAAGGATATGTATAGGATGACATAGCTGCAAAACTCCCCACAGACCATTCAAATTTTAATATCCTTTTAAATACACTGCAAAATCAGTTTCTTAAATCAGCAGCTTACTGTAACTCTGCTGAGCTTCTTGCCAGTGTTTTGACTAATGTCAAAGGGAAGTTACAATATTAAGGAAACTAATCAGAGAAAAACTTCTGCAGGCATAAGAAGAGCTGAATTCCTCTTATTTTTGTTAATATAACATACATAAAATGGGGGCACAAGTCCTGTTGGAATTTTGTATGGAACAGCAAGCGATAGTATTTTTATACTGCAGGACAATTCTGCTTTATATTAGGAGTCTGATATACAAATATCAGGGTAAAACAGAAACCAAACACAGAAATATTTCCAAGTAACATTCCCCCAGTATGTCTGCTGCATCTCTTAGAAAAAAACATCACTCAATGCAATGATTCTTCTTCATTCCTTAAGCCTCTTAAAAACCCCAGTGGCTAACTCTCTTGGGAAGGCAAACCTCACTGCCTTTGTGACTGCTCAGAGAGACACTTGACTTCTAAGCTGTTTGGGCAGCTCCCTCAGGGCTACCTAAAGTGCATTAGTAAAACAAATTAATTAAGGCAAGGTGTTTGCTCATAGCAGCTGAATATTAAATGCCAGCAGTGCTCAATAAAATTCACACCTACAGCATGGTTACTTAGTGTAGGAAGACCTGTGAGATGTCACATGGCAAAACACTTGGAAACCAATAGGGCTGGGGACCTGTTCTGATGTAGGTTAAGTCAGGCTTTATGTCTTTGCAGGACACTTAACAGAAAGGACAGAAAAAGGTCTGCAGGTGAAGAACATAAGGAAGAACATACTAATCCAAAGTCAGACCAGTTCCTTACAGCCACAGTCCCTTCTGGCTAGTAGCAGTTCTCAGTGTCATGGTTAAAAGGTAAAAATTGTGGGCTAAGATCAATCTACTGGAAACAGCAATGAGATAAGAAAATGAACAGTAACATCAACAATATTAATAACAAAAGCCTACAAGAGACAGGCAAGTGATTCACATGCAAATGCTCACTGCAGAGCCCAACCCAACTGCCACCAGGCTACTCCAACCTGGAAGAGAGCCCTTCCAGCCCTTCCCACATTCCCAGAAAGTGATGTGAGCTGACACAGAATAACCTCCAGGTCCTAGCCATGCCCCCTCCCGGCTACTGTAAATATCAACCCTCACCTGGGTGGAACCAGGACATTATTCACCCCTTATTCTATACCATCTACATCATGCCCAAATCCTACACCTTCCAACTATACACACACACACACATATATGTACACGCAAGCATGAGTATCATTTCCATACTCAATGGCTGTCCCCACATGTTGTCTGTTGAGTTCAATTCATCTATGACTGTGGGTTCTATCCATCCTAGATATCTTCTGGGGCAGGTCTGGTGTGCTGTTGGCTGGTTGCAAGCTACATCAGAAGCTCATAACTGATGTGTCTGGAGGAGTCCATATTCATTGTCCATGGTAATTATGGCACACAGTAGCAGTGTCATTCAGCAACCAATATTATACAGTTCATCATTACAGACTGTTCTCACCCAAAAATCAAATCCCTCTGAAGTACACATCATGTTACCCTGTCCCTCTGCATTATCTATAAAGTGTACCTTGAGCAAAAACAAGCTCACAGATAGGTTTGACTTTGCTTGAGGCAGGACTAATCCAAATTTTCTTCCCTAACATATGCACCACAGGGACTTTATTCCCCTGCACAGTATGTGGAAGTTTTGATTGGGCAGGGCCAGCTCGATTATTCGAGCCTCCAGTGTTAAGTAACCAGGTGGCTTCTGCTAAATGTAGATCCTAATGCTTGAATATTCCACCACCTATCTTTTTCAATGTGATTTTTAACAGTCTGTCGTACCATTCAATTTTCCCTGAGGCTGGAGCATCATAGGAATTTGACATACCCACTCAATACTCACTCTCTGGCCCAGGTGTCTGGGAGGCTATTTTTGGAATGATGCCTGCTATCTGACTCTGTTCTTTCTGGGGTGCAATGTCGACACAGGGCTTGCTTTTCAAGGCCCAGGCTGGTGTTCCAGGCAGTGGCGTGAGGCACGGGGTGTGTCTCCAGCATCCAGTGGTTGTTTCCACCACTGCAAGCACAGAGTGCTTGCCTTGGCGGGTTTGCAGGAGCGTGACGCCATCAATCTGCTAGGCCTCCCCATATTTACACTTTGACCATCATCCCTCACACCACAGAGGCTTTAACTGCTTGTCCTGCTTGATGGCAGCACGTTTCACAGTCACAGATAACCTGGGAGATGGTGTCCATGGTCAAGTCCATCCCTTGATCACGAACCCATCTGTATGTTGCATCCCTTCCATGATGACCTGAGGTGTCATGGGCCCACCGAGCCAGAAGTAATTCACCTTTATGCTGCCAGTCCAGATCCACCTGAGACTCTCTAATCTTGACAGCCCATTCACCTATCCATTGTGGCAGTGTTCTTCAGCAGCCCAGCTCTTGGGTACACGTCCATCTACATGACATACTTTGAGAGACAACCTCTCCACCCCAGCATTGTTGTCTTGCCACAGTTCAGCCCAGATGGAGTTACCTCTGTGCTGCCAAATGTTTTTTTTTCCCATTGGTCTAGCCACCCCCACAGAGTGTTTGCTACCATGCATGACTCAGTGTAGAATTAGAGCACTGGCCATTTCTCTCATTCAGTGATCTCTAAAGCCAGCTGGATGGCTTTTAGCTCTGCAGCCCAACTTGATCCACCTTATTCCTCAATGGCTTCTGTGACTCATCGCATAGGACTCCATAGGGCAGCTTTCCATTTTCGATGTAGCCCTACGATACAGCAGGAACTGTCAGTATCACTTTTCCTTTTCTGGTAGCTGATTATTACGGTGGAGCCTCCTCAGCACATGTCAGCTCCTCCTCCTCTTCTGATGATAATCTGAAATTTTCACCTTTGGGCGAATTCCTGATGAATTCCAAGACCTTTGGGTGATTTGGGCTTCCTCTTGAAGCTTCTTGTGTGATCAGTGTGACCCACTTGCGCCACATGGCATCAGTGGCACGGCGTGTTGGAAGGGACTTTCCCTTTGAACATCCAGCCCAGCACTGGCAGTCAGGGTCCCAGGAGGAGCTGTGCTGCGGTGCCAATTCTTTTGAAGCAGCTAGAACCCCTTCAAAGCTTCCACTATCTCTTTTTCAGTTGTGGTGTATCAGGCCTCCAATCCTTTTTATCCCCAACTCCAGAACCACAGGGGAAATCCTCATGTCTTCCCAGGTACTTTTTGCTAGAGACTCCAGGAAGGACCATTCTCCCTGGCTGCATTGTAGGGCACATTTTTCACATCTTGTCCTGCCCTGACTGGCCCAAGGGCTGCNTAGCTCTGCAGCCCAACTTGATCCACCTTATTCCTCAATGGCTTCTGTGACTCATCGCATAGGACTCCATAGGGCAGCTTTCCATTTTCGATGTAGCCCTACGATACAGCAGGAACTGTCAGTATCACTTTTCCTTTTCTGGTAGCTGATTATTACGGTGGAGCCTCCTCAGCACATGTCAGCTCCTCCTCCTCTTCTGATGATAATCTGAAATTTTCACCTTTGGGCGAATTCCTGATGAATTCCAAGACCTTTGGGTGATTTGGGCTTCCTCTTGAAGCTTCTTGTGTGATCAGTGTGACCCACTTGCGCCACATGGCATCAGTGGCACGGCGTGTTGGAAGGGACTTTCCCTTTGAACATCCAGCCCAGCACTGGCAGTCAGGGTCCCAGGAGGAGCTGTGCTGCGGTGCCAATTCTTTTGAAGCAGCTAGAACCCCTTCAAAGCTTCCACTATCTCTTTTTCAGTTGTGGTGTATCAGGCCTCCAATCCTTTTTATCCCCAACTCCAGAACCACAGGGGAAATCCTCATGTCTTCCCAGGTACTTTTTGCTAGAGACTCCAGGAAGGACCATTCTCCCTGGCTGCATTGTAGGGCACATTTTTCACATCTTGTCCTGCCCTGACTGGCCCAAGGGCTGCTGCATGAACAATCTCCTGCTTAATTTGTTCAAAAGCTTGTTGTTCTTCAGGACCCCACTTGAAATTGTTCTCTTTCTGGGTCACCTTATAGAGAAGATTTACAATCTGACTGCAATCTGGAATATGCATCCTCCCCACAGCACCTTGGAAAGTTTGTGTGTCCTTTTTGCTGCTTGGTGGGAACACAGCTGCTCTTTTGTTGACCACATACATTGCATTCTGATGATGTCCATCTTGGCTTTTTACTCCTAAAAACTGAGTTTCCTGGGCAGGTTCTTTGGCCTTACTTTGCTTTAAAGCTGTTGTAACAGGCCTGAATGAGGAAAATGGGGTGAAAAGCTGGGAAAAATCATCCTCCTCTGTTTCCCCCCCAGACTAGATGAATATTAATGGACTCCCAAAGGTACAGCCTGAGGAAAAGGGTAGGAGAGCAACACTGAATACACATGCCAAATTGCCCTCATTACCCTTGATTTTACCATGTCATAATCTGATATCACACAGTACAGCAACAAAGCATTCCTGATCCCTCTGCTCTGGAAAAGAACATTGCAGTGGGCACATAATGCATATATGAGGTATTTACAGGATTAGGTAGCACAACCCCATGAACAGACCCCCCTCCCCTCCTGCAGCAGGCTGGAGAGTAGAATTGGAGGCACAGGAGGTAAAGATCATGGGTTAAGATAAGAGCAGCAATGAAATAAGAAAATGAACAGAAAAAGCAATAATGTTAATAATAAGTGTACAAGAGACATGTGAGTGATTCACCACAGAGCCCAACCCAACCATCGCCGTGTTACCCTGACCTGGAAAAGAGCCCTTCCCCTTTGTCATCCCCTGTGGTGAGCACCAGGTGGGCCCCCTGAGTGCAAAGTAAAAGGAAAGAGAAACCTGATGGTGAGGATGATGGTCACAGTCTGGTCAAGAGGTGCAGTTGCAGTCCTGTTGAGGTTCAGGTCCTCCTCTGAATCAGATGAGTGGTACTCGAAGTCCCCAAACCCCAAGATTATATATGCTTGGTTTCAGATGAGAATGCCCAGAACCTCCCCCAGGGCAAGGAGTCTCACAATGGGTGATTTACTCTGTGAGTCATGGGATACTCCTTGATGGCCCATGAGCAGACATGACCCCTCAGGCTGGATGTGAAGGTGCTAATGACTCCTCAGAGGGGAGTTATCATGGCTGAGTCACTGATGTGAAGACAGGAACACTGTCCTGTCTCACAGAGTTTCCAAGCACCCAGCTTATAGCCTGAGGGTTCAGGTGTGCCCTGGGCAGCTGCTGCAAACGATCCATTATTAGCAATTCATGAGAAATGACATAGAGAGTGTAGAATACAGAGTTTTGGTTACAGTGATAAACTGGTCCCAGTCACTATAACTAGGACAAAATGTATTTTATTATTCACTTGGGGACCTTTTAACCATCAAACAGAGCTCAATGATTTGTCTAAATTTGTGGGTCTGTCAACAGAAGGTCCACCACGAGCTATAATCTTGATCAGTTCACTTCATGTAAAGAAAGGGAAAAGGAAGTCTGTTTCATATGCACCCTGACAATGTAAGTATAGTACTATAAATTACAGCTACCCAAATCTGGTTTTATGATTCTAGAGCTAAGTAGAATGACACATATTCCATATTTTCCTAATTTGAAAGACAGCTTCCCAAATTAGAATTTTTTCTATGTAGGCAATATTTGTATCTATAGGCAGATTATCAGACACTGACTTCCTAAAAGGCATAATGGCCAGTGCTACTGGTGTAGGAAAAGGGTTAACTTCCCAGAGGAAGGATGCCACAAAGATGGATGGGAAATGTATGCCCCCAAAGATACTGCCCTACCGGCACATGTCTACTGGACCAGCTTGAGGAGTTGCACGTCGAGAAGCAGCATGTGTCAGGAGTTATAACAGCTTATGTGACTGGGAGGGGGGTATAAAAGGGGTGCCTGATTGTTAATAAACTGATTCCCCACCTTGAATCCAGAATGGTGGGTCTGTGCCTCACTGTCACAAATGCCCCCTGTATCAGGGATGTTAGAAGAGGCGTGGGGAACCAGGGCAGAGAGCCGCTGGGACACCTGACTGGTGACAGCCCCTGGCTGAACTCAAGGAAAAGGACAAGTTTCCCAAGGATACTGCGCACTCCCATGACCTCTGGATTTATAGGACTACAGGAATCAAGATCACAAAGACAGTGAAAGAAGAAGAGAATTCAGTGTTCAGTCAGCTGGAGGTGAGCGGCCAGGGATGGGGAGTGGTAATTCCCAAGAAATGGAGAGAAATGCTGAACCCTACGCCAGTTGTTAAAAGGACAGGAAAAAAGAAATCACGGAAGCCAAGCTAGTATTGCTTTTAAAATGGATCGCAGTGACTGTACCAGGATTTCTGCTGGTTGGAACCCTTCAAATGACTGCTTGGCAAAAGATCAGAAAAAGATTTTACAAAGAAGCAATTTATGGAGAATTAGAGGTGTTCAGAAATCTACCTACCTGGGGGGGAGGAAATTATGGACAGTTTGGAAACAGCATGAAGGAGAATAGCTCCTGCTGCGGTGACAGGTCCTGCTCCCTCTGTTCCTCCTTCTGCCCCTGCTTCTCCTGGCATTCTCCCAGAGACAGGGTGCAAATGTGCGGGTGCAAGAAGGCCCTTGAGACCTGCCAGGGGGCAGCTGTGTTGCTACTGCCATGGGGCAGAAGTGGAGACTTCTCTCCCGCCCTCACCTACAGGTCCTCATTTGTCCCACCCTGAGGAAGCATATGAGGCAGTCTGGAAGGCAGCGAGTTTACAGAGGACACAGGCAGGGAATCAGTTATATCCCCTCCTAATGAGGAAAAGTGGCAGTGTGGTGGTGCTTCCACGAGCACGTGGGAAAGGTGTCAAGAAGAAGCATTACATCTGGGAGATCGAAAGGTAATAAATGCATACCCTGTCATTTATTGCCCTCAGCAACCCCCTCAGTCCCAAAGCTTATCATATGAGATAATTAAGAAACAGAGACAAATAGTCAAAGCAAGTGGTGTTTCATTGCCCCACTTTGTCCTTCTTAGAAAAAATAAGTAGCATATATATATTCATGCCTCATGACTGGAAGGCACTGTTAAAAATGGTAATAGCAACTACACAATACAGTGTCCGGCTCACAGATTTTCGAGAAAGTTGCATGGCTTATACTGGCCATCAGAACAATTCACAAACAGGGATTACTTATGCCCATCTAACGGGGGAAGGAATACATGCAATGTCCACATTCTCCACCTAAAACTGTTTGGACTATTAACAACATGTTTGCCAAGCTTGTTATTAAAGGTAGAGAGCGACTGCAGGAGATGGATGGACGGGACCCGGAGGTGATCCCAGTGACAAAAGACAATCTGGACTGGCTTCTTGCAGAGGATGCTGAATTCCAGGCTGCACTAGCAGGTTATTTGGGTGATCTATCTATTCATTCCCCTAAACACCAACTGTGGGCAGAAATTGGGAATCTACCTTTAATGGCTGCACACCGCTGCCCATCACAACCAGCAGCAGGTGTGACTGTCTTTACTGATGCATCCAGACAATCAAAAAAAAAGCTGTAGGAATATGGATTAATCCTGTCACAGGCCACTGGAAGAGTCAAATACAGACCACCAACAAAGGTTCTGTACAAGTGTTAGAACTTGCTATTTGCACAGCCTTTGAATTATTCCGTTATGAGCCATTGAATATCATTACTGATTCATGCCATGCTGCAGGATTAGTCTCACATCTCGAAGCCTCTTTCCTTCAAGATGTCTCTAATCCCTTACTATTTGCAGAATTGTGCATTCTTTGGTTTTGTATTAATCATAGAAAGTTCAATTTTTATATATTGCATATCTGTTCACATACAGATCTTCCTGGACCCACAGCAGAAGGCAATCAGAGAGCAGATGCCACTGCTATGGCAGTTGTCTTACCTAAATCTCTTGAGCAAGCTAAACTTTCTCATTCTTTCTTTCACCAAAATGCATGATCTTTGAAAAGACAATTTTGATTAACTACAAATCAAGCCATAGATATAGTTATACCTTGTCCTGACTGTCAACAGTTCACCCCAATGCCAACAAAAGAAGGGGTTAATGCCGGAGCTTAACTGCCAATGAAATATGGCAAACAGATATCACTCACATACAGGAATTTGGCTGCTTAAAATATGTACACGTCACTGTTCATACTCACTCCAGATATATCAATGCCTCTGCTCATACTGGAGAAAAGACATGAGATGCCATCAAACACTGGCTTGCTTGCTTTGCAGTTATAGAAGTACCAAGATGCATAAAAACAGAAAATGGTCCTGCATATTGTTCAAAAAAATGAACACCTTTTTAACAGCTTAGGGCATATCTCACATTACAGATATTCCTCATTCCCTTATGGGACAGACTGTTATAGAGACGACACATCACACTTTAAAGGAAATGCTGCAAAACCAAAAAATGGGGGAATTGCTCTGTAGTTCACAAGAATGATTATGGAAAGCATTATATGTCTTGAACTTTTTAAACTGTGATGACATAGGTTACAGTGGATATGAGGATCAACATGAATCCAAGGTGCTACCCTCTCCCAAACCACCAGTCATGATAAAAGACTTAATATCCGGACAGTGGTCAGGACCAGTGGACCTTGTGACTTGGGGGAGAGGCTATGAGTGTATCCACTGATACTCAGTTAAAGTGGATCCCCTCCAGGTGTGTCAGGCCTTTTATTGACTTGTCTTTAGAACAGGAACAATCACCAGATATGACAAATGATGAAACCGAAGCAGAAGAGACACACAGTCAATGACTGCTGCTAAGTTACATGTATGGTTGAAACATAAAAACAGAATAAAGATTTTAAATATGTGTGCATGAAGTGTGAGTGTGGTGGCCGCCTACTTGAGTGGAAAGATGTATGTGTGTATGTCTGAATTCAAAAAGTGCTTTATATCGATATACCTCATTTACAATACAATTATACAACATTACCTTAATCACACCGATGCCCCCTGATTACAATAAAGGACAATACCCATGCCCTAACACATTTCCCCTTAAATAAAGTTGATGTTTTTTACCCAGTTGTAAACACACCCTCAAATAGAAGTCCTAAACAACCCTCTTGTTAAAAACCCCTGGGTTTTAAGTTGCATAGATAGTGAGGTTATTAAGCCTATAAGATAAGTTAGTTTAAATAAAGGCCCTTTAGGTTTGGGCCCTGGTTAATATAATTAGGATAAGGTTGTTTTATGTTAAAAAACATTTTATAGTCACACTGTTCTGTGACTTGCTGTTATAATTAAAAACAAAAAGAGGGGGATACGTAGGGAAAGGATTAACTTCCCACAGGAAGGATGCTGCAAGGATGGATGGGAACTGTAGGCCCCCGAAAATAGCACCCTACTGGACCGGCTCAAGGAGTTGCACATTGGGAAGCAGCACATGTCAGGAGTTATAATGTTATAGGAGTTATAATGGCTTATGTGACCAGGGGGGTATAAAAGGGGTGTCTGATCATTAATAAACTGATTCCCCACCTTGAACCCAGAATGGTGGGTCTGTGCCTCCCCGTCACAACTGGTGCCAGAGGAGAAAGCTTCATACCATTGAGGAGGTTTTCACATGTATCAGAGAAAAGGAAAATATCTGTGTTCATCTTTTCCAATTTTCTTGCCCAATCCTACATACTCCCTCTCAGCTGCAGAAATACAAAGGAACTTCCCTAGCTTTACCTGTCTGAAGAACTCCTCTAGCAGAGACATTGTCCAGCGATGATGGAGATCCCAGGCCTTGGCTGGATGGCTGATATCTGCTGTATGTAACAACAGTGATAAGGCTTTCGGCTTGTCAATTCTGAAAACCCAAAGGATCAAACAAATTAATTGTCTATACCTGCAGGGGAGAATGACAAAAATCTTACTTACAGGGAAATAAGGTAATTAGAATCCTTGGCCAGCATATTAATAAAGTGATTTCTCTGCTCATAAAATCAGACAACTCTGAAAGACTGTCTTATTTCTCCAATGTACACCATTCCTGTTTTAAAAGAGACACTAGGAAATGCAAAAAGAAACGTTGCTTAGCCTTGCCAAACAACTTTCCAGGCTTGCTTGTCTGCACTAACAGGCTCGAAGAGCTGCTGTTTCCCATTTTGCCTGGGCTGTATTTTACGCAGCTCAGAAGAGAAGCTGGTCCTACCATCTCATTGCATTGGTAAGGATCTCATCCCAGGGGCTCTGATGAGTCTACACAGTGACTGATAAATGTTTCACTGACTGAAAACTAGCATGAGATCAGAAGCAAATCCTGGCATCTGTTTTCACAGAAAAAAGGCTGGTGATTTCTTACAACCATAACCTAAGAGGCTAGCCCAAGAGCTTTCTTGGGATGGGTGGTCTCATTTTTTAATTCCACTTTCTGGCTATACAAAATAGTTGAAAGAGTTGTAGCTTCTGAGAGGACCAGGTAGCTAGGCAGAGTCTGATCTGATACAGGTATAATTCTGATACAGGTACAATTCTGGGAGGCTTTGGACAGACTTTTATCCAAGGGGTGAAAAACTGACCATTGCTCAGAGCTTTGTGCAGTACAGAAAGAATTTTAAGGGGAAGAGCTGTGGACAAAATATTACAGCTCCCAGTGGCATACTGGGAAGAAGAAAAGGCCTTCCCTACACTGCTCCATCTGTTATTTTCCAGTCATTCCCTCAGTGGATCTCAAGTTGTCTTCATCTGTCCTCTCACAGGACTTGTCCTGAAGCAGGCCCCTCCCAGGGGGGCAGCTGATAGCACATGCAGAAGGGCAAAAACACAAGCTGTGTTCTGCAGATCTTAAGGTGAGTCATACTCAGTCTGTAGAGGTGAGTCAACTGAATCATGTTCTTGGTGTTACACACCAGGAAAATGCCCAGTGAGGCTTGTCCCAGCAATGGTGACATTTGCAAGCTTTGGTCCACCAGCACAGAGTAGAGCTGTGCCTAGAGTGGTGTGCCAATGCCTTCATAAGTGAATTCAATGAAAATTCAAAAGCAGACAAAAAATCCATGTGGACATCAGAAAAATTGAGGGCCTCTGGAGAAGTGCTTTTGAAGTTAAACACAATGGCAAAGCAGCTGCTGAAATGCAACCCCATACTGCACTGTGTTTGTAAAGTGACTCACCCTTCTGGCTGCTGCAAAGCATTCTTCATAGCTTTGATTTGCTGGAAGTGACAGGACATATCAGTGGCCAACACCATCTCAATCACTAGAGCTCTGAATTCTCTTTTGAATGGAATCACAATGAGAGCAGCAAGGAAAGAGAAGCACAAAACCCAGCATCAGACACACTTGTTTCTTTTGTTGTCTATCTGCAAATTATTGACAGCAATGCCTTTGTATGTAACTCTTTCTATTATCCCTATTTCAGGATGGGGAAGAGGATGGTTTTTCTACACAAATACAGGAGTGGAGGGCTGCAAATTAAGCCAGGTGGCTAATCCTTGGTAAGTGAAATCTTAGCTGTTTTTTGAAGAGCATATTTGTATTAGTACCGTTTTTTCAATTAAGCACAAACTTCATAAATTGATTTCTTTTATAGGGCATTCTTGGAAGGGAAGAACTGTTTGAAGCCTCAGAATCAGGTGAACTTGACTAAGACTGGCTGATACCTATGTTGAAAGTTTAATCATATTACCAAAAGAAAAACTACTATACATGATGCATATATGAACTAAAGACCTTTGAGAACCTGCACTACTTCCCTGATAATATAAATACAAACTACTCCTGTATGAAGCTTTGTTAAGCAAATTTGTTGTCCTAGTTTTGGCTGGAATAGAGTCAATTTGCTTCTTAATGGCTGTGTTTTTGATTTTGATTTAATATGAGAATAATGTTGGTAACACGTTGATGTTTTAGTTTTTTTGCTACGTAATGCTTATTCCAAATAACTTCCAAAACTTCTGGGTTTTATGTGCTCTGGGAGTGAGCAGGTGCACAAGAAGCTGTGAGGGAGCACAGCCAGCACAGCTGACCCAAACTGGCCAAAGGGATATTCCATACCATAGAACATCATGCCCAGCATACAAATTGGAGCCGTTGATCCACTGGTGACAGGCTGGGTATCGGTCAGCAGATGGTGAGCAATGGTATTGTGCATCACTTGTTTCTCTTGGGTGTTATTTCTCTCATTATTATTATTATTATTATTATTAGCAGCAGCAGCAGCATTATTAATTAACCACAACACTTGTTTAGACTCCAGCTGAAATCTCTTTGAAGACAATATGGATGTCCTAAACATTTTTAAATATCAGAACTTTCTGATCTAGACACAATATAAATTCATTTTCTCTTTCTCTCAGTTCAATTCTCCACAGGTTAAAAGAAGAATAATAGCCCAAGGTCAGCATACCAGATCAGGATTTGGAAGATGCAGAAATGGGTCACCATCCACTTAAAAATAAAAGTTACCATGCTCCTTTTCATGAATGTTTCATGAAGGATATAGTCTATTTTGATCATGCCTCTCACAGGCTTTAGTGGCTGTGCTCAAGTTCTAGCCCTAGGCCACCAGTGCATGGACACCCAAGGCTTCTGTGCTTACCCCATGCCATGGATGGCACATAATGAGGCTTCCCCACCACCAGCAGTTCTGCACACTGACAGCATCAGCTGGCCTTGCTCTTCCCCCAGTATAACCACCTCCTCCTCCCAACCCATAAGTACAATCAGCTGTATAGTCAACAGTGTTGTAGACTATAAGATATGTCTTATATGTATTTGTGTTAAGTATGTATGCTGACTACCAAAACAGTGGCTGAAAAGCAACTGATTTTAAATTATTATGAATTTATTTATTTTTTTAATTTATTTTTCACCAGTCCTGGTCAGTTCCCAGCAGCACAAACCTCTCTATCAATGCAAACAAGAGAGGAGAACCTGAATGCACAGAAACACATTTTTACAAGAAAAGGGTGTGATCATTCTGTGGGATCAATTAGTGCTGGGAAATAGCAGACTTTTCACTACACCCTCTGGACTGCAACTCCATCATATTGGGCTCCATGGGCTACTTTGCTCATGGCATATTGCAGAAGGAGTACAAAAGCAACTGGCTCAGTCCAGGCCAGTGAGGCACTGACTGCACTGCAAGCAGGTACATATGATTGCAGGCACACACATTCTAGTTCCCCTTTCATAGATGTAAATCTGGAATATGCACATTCTCTGACCTCTGCACATATTTCAGAATATAATTTCCTCTGCAACAGAGGTGAAAAATACTTCAGAGACAATAAGGATTTTACTACTGAAGAGTTCTTATTTCTTACTTCAAAGAACAGGCATCACAACAACAGGTGACTTTGAAAACTGTGGACATAGGGAATGCATGAGAGAAAATCTCGAACGACAACACCAGGGGATTAGAAGTTTGTGCATTTTTTGCTAGGTTGAGATAATGCTGAAATTCATTACAGGAAGGATCAAAGATATTTCTTGGTTTCACATTTGAATCAGATTAGAGCCTGGTACACACAGCTGTTGCTTTTTGCTCTGACCATTTTTAGCGCTTTGTTTCTGCAATCATCTTCAAAGTCTACACAACACATTGTGGTGCTGCAGTCTTCATGCTGTCTAGCAGCCCTGACTAAATAGATCCCAGATACCATTTACAAGAGATGTTTCCACTGACACATCTCTGGACTACACTTAATTATTCTACTAATGCACAAAAGCCTGTTGATATTTTACATGACATACCTTCAGAGGAATTTGTCTTTCATCTGGACTAACACCTTTCTATTAGAGAAGCACAGTATGCAAAAGCAGAGGAAAAGCAAGTCAACTGAAACAGTTTTCACGTCTCTTACTTTTACAAAAGATATTTGACAGTCTCAAGGAAGAATGAGGGAAGAGAAGAGGATGCACTACTTTCAAATGTCTACACATTGCTGTGAAATTGTGCAAAACTATAGCACTGAACACTTAGACTTTATAAATATTATCATTGACATATTGTGAAAAGACAGAGAAATTCAGCTCTCACTTCATTTCACTTACCAGTGAGACTATGAAGTCAGAGATCCCCCCAGTATTTCTGCAATATCTTGTTCTCCCTCATTCCCTAGTTTTCAAACCAATTTTGTATTCAGGAAGAAGTTCATGAATTACAAAGATTAATTCACTCAGATACTAACTGTCCCAAGTAATTTCTTAAATAACCTTACTTCAGAAAAGCTGGTCAAGTCTTTAAAAAATAGGTAACTTAAAACTGTACCCAAGAAAAGAATAAATACTGCAAGATGATGAGAATGGAAGGGTAATACCCCCAATAATCTACCCACTGCCCTTCTTCCATGGTTTGAGGAGGAAAAGGGGATCCATTTCCTCATCATTGGAGTGCACAGCATCGCACCTGTTCTTACTCACCACAGCCTGCACTGCATTTGCATTAACTAATGGTCCTAAAAACAACAGTGACCAATTTAGGATCTCATGGGACGTTTTGAGTAGGCATTTGTATTAGCTGCAAAATGTGACCAAAGTCCTTTTTACTTCAGGCACAGTCAGGAGCAACTGACACAACTTCCACCAGAATTGGGCAGTCTGAATCAGCTCTACGCCTTGCTGGCTTGCATCTCTCTGTGCTGTGGTCTACCACACAGTACACACTGGTGGCAGCATTTCTTCAGGTTTCTAACCTAGCTGAGAAGATTCAAAAGATAATTCATTCCACTTATTTGAGAAAACAAGAGCCATGATCTGGAGATGCTGATCTTCATCAACTCTTTACAGCAAACTGTCTGAGCCGGCTTACACAGAAACTTACAGACAGCTGAAGTGTGATAACAATGACAGAAATTAACTTAGTGCCCAATACAACAGTAACACCTCCTGAACTCAGCTGTTTTGCTGGTTTTGTCCAGTTGAAGCCTCAGCACTTTATTATTACGGAAATTGATAGGAAAACACTACAGTAAGGGAAATATCATCATTGGTTGGTTCTCATTAAAGGTATAAAACTCAAAATATGCACACACCCATCCTGAATGCACAGGAACAAAATTTTACAAGAAAAAGGCATGATTATGCAACCACGTACACACTTACACTTACAAAAGAAGAGTATGACCAAAGTTGTCTTCAGTCAAAAAAACCTCATGGTTTCTCACCGCAATCTTAAGAATTTACCTTTAAAAAAACTTTACCAGGGCCTTTTGCTGAGAGAGATTTATCAGGTCTGTCTACAAATGTGAAGTTTAATTTCTACATGCTTTATTAGTTTCCCAAAGCATTCTTCAATACTGAGTGTCCTATTTTTGAGTGCCACAATGGAAAACTCTGGGCTTTTGGTTTTGGTATCTTTTTTCAATGCCTCAGATTCTGCTGAGTCAGCTGGTGTTTACAAATGCACCCTAAATATTCATCTATGGGAATTGTATGGAATACTGGCAGTCAAAAGCAGAAGCAGACAAAAAACCCCACAAGGTTTTTGAATTAGAGCCCTTCCAGACAATGGTTGTCATTCTGCAGCTGCAGCTTGATCAGCAGTCATAAAATAAAAAAGCCCTACTTGAGAGACAACAAATAAGCAATCCAAACCACTCAATATTTTTTGCTCAAGCAGTTACAGTATTTCTTAGAGAGATGGGTTAATATTTGAAACTTTGGGTCGAAGCACATCGCGACAACAGAACTCACATGGTGGCACTACAGAATCAATGAGAAATATCTGAAGCTGGTCCTGATTCAATCAAAAAGAGCTTAAAGCCTGAAAGCAGCCCATTTCCCTGAAGTCAGTATCCATGCAATGAAGCACACTCAATTAGCTGCTCCACTGTAAGCAGTGGCTGTTCCTTGCAGACAGTGGCTCTAAGGCTGATGGTTCTAGTCAGTTAGGTCCTTATGTTTCCCTGCCAACATAAAAGGAAGAAATAATTTGCTGATATTTGACAAGGCATTGCCGGCTGTAGCTAAAAGAGATTTTTAACATCTCACTGCAGTTATTTTTTTTTTTCTGCTCCTTCTGCTGCCCACCATGAGACTATTCTCCATATTGGGGGATAGAAATTCCCGGCCATTCCTCCACAACACTCACATTGACTGAAATCAGCCATCTAAGTTCCTGAGTTTTATTCTTGGTGTTTAGCCAAAGGATCACATCACTGCCCACAAGCTGAAATAAATAGGAATTTCAGGCTAAACAGATTAGCAAGCAGAGCCTTCACTGACCATCTTACCTGAAGTCAGGCCCCAGAGAAGGGCTCATTTCCCCACATTTATATTAAAATAAGATTAAATGATTACTCAGCACTATGTCACATTTAAGCATATGCAGAAGGCACTATTGTCTTACATAGGGTCCCACAAGTTGCTTCCCCCTCCATGAAAAAGACCATGGAGCTGGATTCTTCCTGTCTAGCACACTGGGCTGTTTTTAAAGTACCACACCTTGAAGTTCAAAAACCCCCATAAAACCAGAAAATTATTATCAGTTTGAATTGTCTGGTATTAGAAAGGACATCATGGGCTGATTTTGGCATATAAATCATATATTTCTTGAGGCTTATTTTAAATTACAGCTTCTTACATCACCTTGGCATATATAGTAGACTGATGTATGCCTCATGGACTGGATTATTTTATGCTTTAAGTCCCATTTATAATTTCCAGGCAGGAAGTGTCAGAGTAGATAAAGGTTACATTTATGCTTTAGGATGAACAAACAGCAGGCTAGCTCTACACTCAATTACAAATGGACGTGTACAAAGAGTGTCTCTGTGATACTTAGAGATTAGATGGGGGTCAATTTGTGCATTTTCACGCATCATCACAAAGTCTAGTCTCAGTGTCAGAGGTGAAAACTGAAAGCAGGAATAAACAAGACAAACACCTTTTAAAGTTCTTTATCCTGCAGCACACAAATACTAATATGTAATATACAGTAACACATATTGCTATTCAAACAAGGTAATAACAGTCTATGATGATGCTGCAATATTCCTAGGCAGACACCATGTTCATTTTTACCTCCAATCATCCTTTGAGAGATTAGATAAAATGTTCATCTCTTCATCATCTTGCAAAAGACGATATGCTGCACTAACGTGGTGATTTTCAAGCACAGACCGGTCATTATATAGAATGGCTGAGTCTGACCTAGCATTTAAAAGAAAACATAGGAAAGGTTGTTACTTCCCTGTCTAAAAAACATCACATTCAGAAATTTTCCTTTGATCAAAGACAGCAATTAAGTCTATAGAACAGATACAAGCATTTTAAAAGCATTTGTAATATTTTGTTAATTGCTGTTATTCAGTAAAAGAAATCCAAATACCAAAACTCACTGCAAAATCTATTTCACCAATTGAGACTCACCTAGTTGCTTTGTTACATACCTGAAAATAAGTGCTGAAAGCTGTGAGAGATAGGTAAATTTGAATTTGAACCATGAGGCTTTTTTCCAGTTCTTACATATGTTGCTCTGATATTAAAGCCTGAATGTACCCAAATAAACAATTGCAAGATGTGGCCTAATATTGTTTCCAGAACAGCAAACTGGCTGTGAAATATAACCGAACTGCATTCTGACATCTGTGTGCTAGACTGTGCTGTCTGGAAAGGCAATTGCCAGTGGGACAGAATAAGACCAAAGGTACTTCATGCCTTATTTTAAGCCCCAGGGCAGATATCTGCGATTGATGAATGGCTAAACTGAAGACAAATAAGTTAATGGTAACAGAGGGTGAGTATGATTTCTTACAGTCCCCACTCAGATCTGTTTCCCAATGAGCAGTGTATATTTTTCTCCTCTGACACCATACACCCTCTGATGTTCAGGGTTACAGAAATTAAATTACAACTCTCGTTCCTTGAATCCTTCTGTAAGTATTTGGATAATACAGCAGATCCCTAATTCTTGCATTCGTGAAGCTGTAACAAGTGGAGTGTAGTTTGGCCCTGAATAGAAACAGAAACTTCTTTCTACATTCCCAAACTTTCCTTAACATAAGTGTGGCTTTATCCCAGCAACCATTGCTGATGCACAGCATGGTTTAGCTAACACCCTACAGACATCTTAGAAATGTCCAAGAGTGCACTGTAATTCGATTACATCTAGATATTTTGTCATTGCTACCAGTACACTCCTATGGTCAATATAATACACAGATATGTGATGCCCAGTTCTCACTGCAACTGGAGACTTTACAATCTTTGCACACCTCTGAATTTTGCTGTCATCTTCTCCTTCTCTCTTCCACCAACTCAAAAGTCTTATAAAATACACTGGTTCAGTCTAGTTTGAAATCAGTTAATTACTGTCTAGCAATTTACAAAGCTTCTAAAAAGTATTTCCCCAATTAGATAATAGTAATAATAAAATAATAGTGCCTTGCTGCAGGTGTGATTTCCAACTCAAATGAAAACAGTATGTGTAGTGTTGGTGTTCACTGATGAATACAGCAAATATTGTTGAATGCCTGATTTACACAGTTAACATTTTATTCTTCAGATTCAACAAGGAGGAAAAAAATTGTCAAATTACAGTGTCTCCTTCAAAACTACACCTTCATGAAAATACACTGCTCTGTACAGCAATTTGTCTTTGGCAACTTTACACACAAGTATTTTGGGACCTTTCTTTTTCCTGATTATTACTATGAAACAGTGCTCAGGAAGCTAAAACACATGCACTCCATTGCAAATGGATGAACAAGAGGAAACTGAATGCAACCTAAGCAAGTGAACTTTCCTCCTGTATCACTTGAAAACAGAAGTTGCTGCGCTTTTCTCCGTGCACTGGTTGTTATTCTCCACAGGTTTCCCCCTCCATGTCTCAACCCTTCACCGTGATTTGCAGTGACCTCACCGTGTCTGGATGTGAAAGTTGTTGGTGGTCCCAGTGTGTTCATAGTCATGTATGGCAGCTGCGAAGATCATAGCGAAGATTTCCAGCTCTGTCAGCCAGTGCTGAAAAGAGATTACAGAGCAATCAGATAAGCTCTCATATTCTCAGGTATTAAGGTTTTTGGGTTTTTTAAGGCAAGTTATCCCTTGATGACAATCAATGTTGCACGTTATTGCCTTTCCCCTGCAGACTGCCAGCTGTTTTAAAGCAAACTTCTCCAGCTAACACACAAAGTGCTTCCTGGACCTTCATCTAAATAAACTGAAAAATTCAGCAAAATGGTTTCAGGAGCTAATAAGGTTTAAGACAGAGCAAAGGGAAATGTGCCCTTCTGAAAGAGCAATGTTTGAAGAAAAGAGACAAGAAAATCTCAAGAAAATCAACGTTCTTCAAAGGGAACTTGATGATACATGTGCAGGTAAACACATACCACCAGGGCATATATTTTCGGTTCAGAGCCTCAGATATAGAAGAATGTCCTTAATTTCCAGTCTTTGTCAATCACTGAATCATAAGGAGAACAAGGAAGATAACCTCAAAAGATGTACATCTTGTTATTTATCATCGTTAGAAGCATTTGAGAAAGCCCTAAAGTTTGGGGGTTTTTCCCAAATTTCCTAGTCAAAGCCTTACTCTTCAATATTTAATTCACTTTTGCCTTAGATTTATAAATTATTCAGATGCATTTAATAATTTTTTTTCAAGTCAATCAATCACTTTATTATCTGGTTTTGCAGACATACACAGAGTAGGAGACAGGGAGTGTTGTTAACATCAAGAACATCAGAGGCAAAGACTTTAGATACTGTAGAAACTGTAAAGATTTGTATGAAATGCTTAAACATATTGCATGTACAGAAAACTTTTACCACAGTGATTGCAAAACAGTTCTGTAACCACCCACTGTTAATCTGCAAACATTTTCACAGACTTTCATATATGAGCTGCATTTTAATTCAAAGCCCAGTAAATGCAGAATGGTTTCAAAAATCTATTCTACACGTCTACTGTAGCTCAGGGCCCACTGTTGGTCTGTTAAGCATGTGAAGGGGAAGCACAGATAACTGTGGGGCTCTGCACACAGAAACATGTCTAGCTCTTCTGCCTTCCACAGTCATCTCTGCATAAACAGTGAAGAATAAAGCAAGCCTCAGTATTAAAGATCTCCTTACATTAAAGATGTAGTTTGAAAATATAGGCCAGAGATATTTTGCACAATGTCACTGACCACAGAAATCACACTGTTTTCTCATTTCTATTCAATTGGTCCAGGACATGAATGGACAGCACTGATGGTGGAGAAAAATTTCGTTTACAGGTGTGACTTGTGAATAAATAATGATTTACAGCTGATAAAGAACATTTTTTCGCCTTTCAAGCAACAACTTGTGAAAACTGCAACAGTGAAAAAAAATGGGACTCGGGTTTCCAGGCTACATATCTAGATCTGGACTTTTATTCCTACCCATGGTCTGCCATTTCCAAAAGGAGAGATTGCAAATTATGGAAAAAAATCAGGTACAAGTGCTCAGGAACAGGCAGAGCATTCAGACACATTCAGCTAGTCTAATGCATCAACATCAGACCTTCTGGGTGTCATCTGAGAAGTCCCACAGCAATAGGATCTCTTGGTCCAAGGCTTAAAACATCACTAAGGCAATGAGGTCTCCTACCGTGCCTCCTTAGTCACATACTGGAAAAGTGCATACCTTATCAAAGCATCACTTGTTAAACAAATTCGGGTAGTGTAGGGTTTCAAATAGGGATCTGAGGAGAGGTATTAAATATCGTAACAGCATTTGAGGGAGATTACTCAGAATACAATTGGAATTACAATTGCAAACTGCTGGTAATAAATAAATCAGCACAAAGTGAAAAGAGGCTTGTGAGTAACAGCAGGGTAATGGCAGGTAAGTAATTGGAAACTTTTAGTCCCTTTTCCCCTGCCACAGCCTTGCCAGGAAAAGCAAACAAGATGGCAAAGAGCCTGCAGAGAATGGATCCAGTCTCCATCAAACTGTTGACTTCAGCATTCACTAGTCTGTGATGGATTTCATCTTGAGTACAGAGAGCTGGTTTTTAAAGAACAAAGCCATCGAGAACAGCAGGAC
Source organism: Scytalopus superciliaris (assembly GCA_013400415.1). Lineage (NCBI taxonomy): Eukaryota > Metazoa > Chordata > Aves > Passeriformes > Rhinocryptidae > Scytalopus > Scytalopus superciliaris. Next base: position 581,930 of record VXBX01007478.1, read on the forward strand.
ACTGTCACAAGTGAAAACAGCAAGGAAACGTGAATGTTTTTGATTTCTAAAGGGCTGACAATACTAATCCAGAATAAAAACATATCAAAATTTCTGTGATGGTAGAAGGTGGGCACAGTGGGGGGAAAAGTCATGAAAGAACAAGTATTGACTTCCAGAGTGGAAACAAAAAAGGGGTAATGAGGCATGACTGTTTTTCAAAAATAAATACGAAGCATTAGCTAGTAGGGCAGGTCACAAAGAGATGTGACAAGTCCTCAAGTTTTATAGGTCTGCTGCAGGAAATACTCTCCTGTAATTCTTGTCAGTATCAGAGAAAGAACTCTTAAGCTTTACAATTAAGCTTTACATCATTGCCTAGGTTCAAAAAGAAATCAAGTAGTACTTCCCAATAATTACAAGGATTAATCAGAAAATAACACTGAATAAAGTAATAATCACAGCTGAACAACAAAGTTAAATAAAGGCAAGAACGAAATGAGTAAAGAATGTGTCAACTCTTGGAAGCTGTTCCTGCACATTATGCTTATATACCAATCCTCTACGAGATAAACATCAGAGTAATTCCAAATTCTTTTTCAACTTTATGTCTATGAGAGCCAAAAATTTTCTAATTCATGCAGTAAAGTATAACAACTCCAAAGCATCATGCTGAGGAATAAAACTTTCCTATTTTTGTATATATTTTTTGCACAGGCTGTTCTCTTCATCCCATTGATGAAGAATTAAACCAATGACCCCGACATACTGTCTCAAACCAAATTCCAAAAACAGTTTCCCAGGGAGATTTGGTTTTGACCTTTGCTTTTAGTAAAGATGTTACTTGGTTTCTACTCCTTCCTTGCAAATCTCATTTTTATTTTTAAATTTACACTAAGTCTGGGAAATAGGAGTCCCTATTCCACTGAAGGTCCTGCCTCCTTGGCAATATTGTCTTTAACCCAAAACAGTGTCGTTCAGGCAAGGTGGGGTGGAATCAACAAGAAAAGAAAAATGAAAACTAAAACCAGAGTTCAAAAAAGCATTCCAACAAGGGAAGCAAAGTTTGTGGAGTGGTTTCCTAGTGTGCTACAGTAGATCCTAAACCAAATTACAGCTATCATTTGGCCACAGGAAGGATTAGTGCTTGGAATCATTCCTGGGAACAGGAGGCCCTTCACTACACCCTCTGGACTGCAACTCCATCATATTGGGCTCCATGGGCTACTTTGCTCATGGCTTATTGCAGAAGGAGTACAAAAGCAACTGGCTCAGTCCAGGCAAACAAGGCATTGACTGCACTGCAAGCAGGTACATATGATTGCAAGCACACACATTCTAGTTCCCCTTTCATAGATGTAAATCTGGAATATGCACATTCTCTGACCTCTGCACGTATTTCAGAACACCTTCTCCTCTGAAGAGGAGGCTTGGTTTGTTTTCATTTGGTTTAGTAAGGGTTATTTTTGCTTGTTTGTTTTTTTCCTTTCTAATCTGCTACATCCTCTGTCTCTTAGAGGAAAAGAAGTCCAAACTACTCCATCACTTACTCATGTATTCCCATGTCCTTCTACTTGTCTCTTTTTTAACACTTGCCTTGCTTTATTGCATTCAGAGACAGAATAGGAAATGCCATTCAGCACTGGTGCATCGTGGGCTAGACTGAAATAGCAGTCATTCATCCACATATGAGTTACTGCTAAATGACTAACAGACTGAGAAGCAGCAGGATGGGAAAAGGTAGTTCTGAACACACGCAGGCAGGAGGGCAGCTACGCTTGGGCAGCTCTTTCCATCCAGTCACCTTTGGGAGCAGACTGGCCCCATGTGAAAACAGCCCTTTTTCCATGGTTTGAGGAGGAAAAGGGGATCCATTTCCTCATCATTAGAATGCACAACATTGCACCTATTCTTACTCACTGCAGCCTACACTGCATTTGCATTAACTAATGGTCCTAAAAACAACAGTGACCAATTTAGGATCTCATGGGACGTTTTGAGTAGGCATTTGTATTAGCTGCAAAATGTGACCAAAGTCCTTTTTACTTCAGGCACAGTCAGGAGCAACTGACACAACTTCCACCAGAATTGGGCAGTCTGAATCAGCTCTTGAGACAGACAGGGCCTGACTCCTTCCAAATCTGCCTCTGAGAAGCAGCAGTGTTTACTGCTCTCATTTAAGTGTGACTGCAGTTCACAGGTGCAGTCTGCATTCAGCACAGGAGACTCAGGACATTTCCAGGAGGCACCGGAGCATGGGACTCCTCAGGGAAGAGCATCCAGGTCTGGCTTCAGAATTGAAAGCAACATCTGTGTGGCAATCAAGGAACTGCAGAAAGGCAGATCATATGCACAAAAGGTTACTCCCAAGCATGAGCAACTAATCAGTTGTTGAAACTGGCCTAAAACACAAAGCAAGAGCTGCACTGCACCTTACTGGCTTGCACCTCTCTGTCCTATGGTCTGTCACACAGTACACACTGGTGGCAGCATTTTTTCAGGTTTCCTGATGAACTGGACAGAAAAAGGCATCATCAACATAAAATGAGAGACACAAATATCTCCACGAGTGATGCTACCAGACAATTTTTATGGTAATTTTGTATAGCCCATCATGTACTCGTGTTGTGAGAGTGTTGGGATTTGGTTAGGCTGAGTCACATGGAACCATGATTTTTCCTCATCCTTTTTTTCAAGAGTTCCCAGTTACAGAGTGTGGAAGTTTGGGTTGGCTCNCAGCGTGCGAGCCCGAGAAGGAAAAGAAAGCAAAAGAGAGCAAGAACACCTCCCCCTTCGGCTTATATACACCTGATTACGTAAAGAGATGGGATGGAATACTTCCTAGATTTTGACCCTGGTTACTAAGGAAGGCCTACAAAAAACAACCCATCACACAGAGTTTGTAGTGTTCAAGTCCCAGTTACAGTGTTCAAGAAGCCCTGAGTTGCAGTAAGGGTCTCAACATCTGCTGATTTGAGTTCACCTCTCTCCCCTGAACTACAAAGACTCCTTGCCACTGGAACTGCACGTGAGTTAGTAAAAGGACCTCAGTGAAAGGAAACACAATAGAACAGAATTACATGTATTGAAGTACCAGCCACAAACACAGCAATCACTGAATGGGCACGGTGTAACAAGAGACAATTGCAAAACACTGAACAGATGAACCTCCCTTTCACTGCCACCTTTGCCTCTACACTCCTGACAATGGCAAGGGCAAATTGGATGCTTGGAAAAAGTGAAGCAAATAATACGTGGAACAAATCTGCTGCACGGGATCAGACTAGAAGTAATTTCATTCCTCCTTCTGGCTGCAGCAGTAACCAGGACAAAGAAGAAGAGAATGAAATACATAGGTATCCTATATAATTTAAGATGTGTGGGACAGGAACTTTCCAGGCCTCCAGCTACATCCAAACTGCAGTGGTTGACCATCACTTTGGAATCTATCTACCTTCATCTCTCTAGTCCATATTCAAATATATTTCTGTTGTTTGTCTTGAGAACTACTGTGGGAACATATGCACTGCATATTTTTTAAGCCTTCTATCCATTCCTGATGTTGTCAGATTTCAGCTGTCTGTAGGCTTCTGTGTAAGCCAGTTCAGATTGTTTTGGTGTAGAGAAGTGGATGGAGATCAGCATTTCCAGCTGCAGCTCTTATGCTCAGATAAGTGGAATGAATTATCCTTTGGATGTACTGCCTCCTTCCCTTAAGTTAAGAAGACAACTTAGACAGACTTAGATCCTTCATGTTAGGTGAAATGAATCCCAACAAATGTGTGTTGGCAGATTCACACGGGAGATCTATGGTAGAGTGAAAAACTGAGTTTAGGTTTCTCATTCATCCTCTTTAGATCACTGTTGAAAGAGTTGTCAACAACTTCACCTCCCTTCTATTTCTAAATAATCCAAACTCTCTCCTTTTATTAGCCCAGTCATATCAAATGAAGTTTATCTACGGTGCAAATGGGTTCTACTGTGCATAATCACAATCTCATTATTATTGTTGTAGTCTAACTGTATATTCAGGATGCCAAGTCCTTTACTTACCACCATGCCTGTGTTGAAAAGGAGGTAATGGACTGTCTGTGTTACATCTGCAGCATGCATTAGGTTGTGATAAGGATTTTTGTGTTTGCTGTAGCCAACCTCCAGAGCTTCCACAAAGGACACCAGGGCAGAAATGGGAATCTAAGTAAAGCAGCACAGAATTAAAGAAAAAAAACAAAACAGCTTTAATGGCTAGCATTCAGAGGGGAGTATTTTGACAGGAGGTTTCCAAAGAGCAGTTTTTACTTGACAAATAAACAAAACACTAAAACATCTGAAACAGGCACTCAAGAGAGAGTGAATTCTCAAAGTATTTTTTTCCATCTGTAATTAGATTATAGGTGAATCATTGCCACAAATAAGCACAGAGAAATAAGTATACTATAAAATGTTGTCTGGAAAACACATAGATTATCAAAAGTAACAGTAACAGCAATCACTGTATTGATTGTCCCTGGATAAATATTTCTAAATAGGCTACAAGCAACCATCTGTTATCTTCACAACTCACTGGAATATAGCTCAGGACTCAGAGATCTGTAAACTCTTTCCAGCCAAAGTGACTGGGCATCTGTGGGGAGTTGAAATGTCAATAGGGCAAAGGGACAACAGAGCATCTGTGTGAAGGGAATGGTCAAGATCTGGATGGCAATGTTTCTGGCCATCAAAATTTAAGCCTGTTTGGAGTTGGAGGAAAAGATATATAATATCTGTGTCTGCAAACCTGTGTAACAATTACAAAATTATGGAATAGTTCAGGTTAGAAGGGACTTTTAGAGGTCACCTAGTCCACCTACCCCTGCAATGAGGAGGGACATCTTCAACTAGACCAGATTTCTCAGAGACCAATCTGATCCCAGAGAAGGGGCATCTACCACCTCTTTCAGCAACCAGTTCCAGTGTTTCACTACTCTAACCATAAAAAAAAAAAATCTTCCTTATATCTTGTCTAAATCTACCCTCCTTTAATTTAAAATCATTACCCCTTGCCCTGTCACAACAGGCTCCACTAAAAAGACTTCCCCCATCTTTCTTCTAGGCCCCCTGCAAATACTAGAAGGCTGCAATGAGCAGAACCTTCTCTTCTCCAGCTGAACAATCCCAACTCTCATAGCCTTTCCTCATAGGAAAGGTGCTTCAGCCCTCTGATCATTCTTGTGGCCCTCCTCTGGAGCAGCTCCAACAGGTCCATGTCTTTCCTGTGTTGAGAACCCCAAACCTGGATGCAGCACCCCTGGTGGGGGTCTCGTGAGAGCAGAGTAGGGAGCAGAATCACTTGCTCGCCTAACTAATTGTAATGAATTTGAACTTGTATTCTTGTTCTCTTTTTGTGCTTGCATACTTGAGGGTCCTTTGAAGCTCAGGAAAATACATCATAATTCTCAGAGGATCAAATGCAGTATTTCCCATGGACTTCATGGGGAAGACTGTTTGGAACCCCATCTGCTTCATGGTATTCATTGCAACTGAAAGTACTACTTAAATCACATCTGGTCTTGCTTATTGAGGAAAGTGCAGTGTTCACAAAATCTTCAAAGATCACTAAAATTGCATCAAAGCAGGATGAGAGGGAAGCTGAACAAAACCCAGGATGGAAGAAGGTAACCATCTTCCAAGTACTGACCTTGAAACGGTTGATCAGATCATAGCGCGTGAGAAGTTCATAGAAAATGAATTTCAGTGCATGATCCCCACTGGCATCGTTTAGTGCAAATACATCAAAGGACCACTTGTCTACATTCTGCAAGAGTGAGTAGAAAAGACAGTTAATATGGTCATCCCTTTTACAATGATAGTTCAATTTCTCTCTCTTTCTCTCACAGTCCACAACCTAGAGCAGTGATATCAGTGTATAGTTTCTTTTTTACTAATTTATCAATTCCATTTAACCAATGCAGAATCATCAAGGTACTCATAGTATCAGCATACTCATCAGTATTATACAGTTTGCATTTAAGAAGCCTCCATTAAGAACACATATGCTGTTTGCTTATTCTAAACATGGCAATTCTCTACACCAGAATTTAATCATCCAAAGAATGAACCATAATAGATAAAAATGCTGGTGTGTTTTAGTACCTGAAACACTGAGATGGCCCTGTTGGGGCTGATTTTACCTCTCTCTGTCCTCTACCGACATTCTATGTCTATGAAGGAAAGAACAACTTTGAAGAAAAGAGGAATAATGAAGAATTCTTTTTAAATTATATTGAAGCCTCTGGATTTTGCTGTTCCTATAGAGTTCTTATAATTCCGTATTGTGAGCACAGCACTCAAATGCTTCACTAATGCTTAAAACAGAATAAGGCTATATGGTTTTTTGCAGTAAAAAAAATACAGGCACCTGAGGTTTTTTTTAAAATCATTTACTTTTCAATCACACAAGACGACAACTAAGAACTATCTTGCTAGACCCAACTTAGTTCCTTCTGATTTGAATATTAATCCTGATTTGTGATTATTGCATCTGAAATTGCCCAAAGAGCATAACTATAATTTTCTTATTTTTTAAAAGAGGTACTTGAGTCCAGTGGAGTTTTCAGAAAACTAGAGAGCAGAAGAAAATCCTGGTAATATTACATGATGTGCTAACAATTATATAAAACCCCAATCTTTCTAAGAGAAGAGTAAATACCTAATTACAGTTGAGAAAGTTCCACTCAGCTGTAAATGACATATTAATGCTGCAGGGTGATCACCATTAACATCAAGAGATCGGGGAGGGCAGGTTCACTTCCCAGCTCATAAAGCTAAAGTATAAGCCATAAATTTTTTTGCAGAAGGTTGAGTTCAAATCTCAACTTTTAGGGAAGGCTGTGGAAGCTGACAGCACTCATCTTCTAGCAAGGTGAAGCTCCATCTCAGAATTGGATGTTCCTGAAACTTTATGAAACTTTTGCCCCCTCCTAACAACAAAGAGGAAAGGTGCAGATGGCAGTTATGGCTGGTAGAATGATACACAGACCAGCCATGTAGCTGCATCTGGCACAAGACCAGCCCTCAATCTCTCTTACCTGCTGAGAAGTTTGATGTACATTGGTGTTTCCTTCCATTTTCAAACTCTGTGACAGGTTACCTCCCATTTCCTTGTGGCAAGAAACGGGGATTGGCTAGACACAATGTTGAGTACTGTTAGGGGCTTGAGTTCATCTAAAAGTCTTCCATCTTTTTAAGCAATAATAAAAATGCTAAATTACAATTTTCTACTGAGCTGTTAAATCTCAATGCACCTTTGTTGTTTGTTGTCATGTTCCAGGCTGAGTCTTGACTTCAAGTCAGATGCAAAAGACATTGTGGTTGGTCTGCTATACATCAACATAGCTACTGGACTTCTGTTCTGAATGAGACCAACATATTTTATTACCATCTCTTTCCAGCATGAGGGGATCCTGACAACCTTCCTGCTTGCATAATGTTGATTACAGAGAGCTGAGTATACCACTTGTGGCACTACAATCCACATAGAGGCTAATTAGTGAGTGACCATCAAGGATGCTCAATGTTCAGCACTTATTTCACCTATCCCAGTAAATCACTTGCTTGCTGAGCAGTTGATATTGCAAGGTGTGTGGAGCTGAGTGGTTGAATACAGGGTCAAGTTTCTCCCGAGAAGATTTGTGGCCCAAGTCATAAAAAAAGCAATTATAGATTACAGTTTTTCAACACTTTCATTAAGCATTGGAGAGTAAAACCAACGAAGACAGGAAAAAGTTTCACCAAAAATAGAAGTTTTGAAGCCCTTAAACAAGCTTAGAAGATGAGCAAGAAAAATAATGCCCCAAGCATCCACTTAGACAACTTAAAATGTTTTCCTGTTTTTTTGGCTTTTTTGGGGGGGTTGTTTGTTTGTTCATTTGGTTTTGTTTTGGTTTTTTTGTGCTTTTATTTTTTAATCACTTATTTCTGTCATTGAAGCAAATTAATTTAAAACTTGCATGTATACAAGTTACTTCGGGGTCATAAGGCATTGAAAACAACGTGTCAACTATGCTGAAAGTTAATTCACTGTAAGGCCCTCTTACCTTGTAGAAATAAAAGGTTTTTGTCCCTTTATTGTATTTTTCCTGTGGTTAAAGTGATCTTGCAGCAGACAAAATTTACCAAATTGTGAAATTGCAGACTAGTATATACAAACTCTTCTTCTGCATGAAATAATGGTTAACCACATAGTTGATAAGTTTCACAGGAGAGGCATTTAGATTTTACTGAGGAAGAAATCCTTCTTCTTGTCAAGTCAAGTTTTGCTATTGATAGTAATGACAGAAGCATTTTACTCTGAATCATTGAGTGGGGGGAAATCTTCTTACCAGAATAGCATGAAAGCGTCACAGATGGCTTATAGGCTTGCAACAGTACCAGCTACACTTTGAAACTTAGTGGATTTTATGACCTTAAAAAAAAATTTAACACAGAAGTGACCCCTATATCTAAAGATCTAAAGGGAGGTAGAAATTCACAGATGACTTGTGACAGAGGAGAAGCAAGGGATGGGAAACTTTCTGTTCTATACCTGCTACATCACTAGCCCTGTAGCCTCAGCAGAAGTGTCAAAAGCTGCTCTTATGCCACATATGACAACTGTGATGTAACAGAAAATAGATCCACTACTTAGACCTGTGTCCTTATTACTTGGCTTTGGGGAACCTAGAGCTGAAGACAAACACTAATTCTTTCTAAATGCTCAGTTTCCTGGCTTTGTATCTCTTCTTAAGCTTGAAGACTTGTTTTATAAGTCAACAAAACAGTATTTCATTGTTTTATTAAAACCAACCTTAGTTTGCCACAAAGCTGTGATTCCACAGCTTTGGGTTACTCAGTGCAGATGTCCTGTTGGTCACAGCAGCAAAACTGAAAGCATGCAGTTCAAAAATAAGCTTGTTTTGACGTCATGTCATCTCAATGCTTGTACTTACTAACATGACTCTGTGTGGAATGCTGACTGTGGCAATCCAGAACAGCTGACGAGATGTGTGTGGTACGCTCCTGCACCCTTATTAAATCATCAGGTCATTTTACAGAGCACACTAAGCACTCAGGTAGTTGTAAGGGTTTTCTACCAGATCCAAGCAAGCAACAAAATACACCATTTTCAATGGAGGAGGTGGGACTGAGAAATTTAAGATGAAAATTTTAAGACAGAAGACTTCACAGAATCACAGAGTATGCTGAGTTGGAACACACCCACAAGGACCATCAAGTCTAACTCTTAGCCCTGCCCAGGACATCCCCAAAAGTCACACCACGTGCCTGACAGCATTGCCCAAATGTCCAGGCTTTCCCTGGACACCCTGTTTTGACTTCTTCAAAATAAGTAACTCCCATTTCAACCTCATCCACTACCAAACCCAAAGCCATCCAGGCAAAAATACGTTCTCAAAAGAGTTTTGGAAAAAATTAGAGCACACAGTGGCCAAGTGAGTGTTATTTCATCCTGAGCAATATTAATCAATACCTGTGTTTTTACTGATTTAACTTACTCTAGCATTATCAATTCTCTGTATGACTCTTAATCATTTGAAAACAGAGAAAAAAGAGAGGGATTCTGTAATGTTTAAGTCAATGAAGAGTAGCTGATGAGTTTCAACTGTCTTGTTATTGCTGAGGAACTCAGGAGAAGAGCTGCCATTATAGATATGTTCCCTCAAAAGCTGGTTGAAGTGTAGTTGCTAAAGAACAAAGATTTCAGATCCCATTTACAGGAGTGAAGTTAACATTTGTCAACATGAAGTTGGGAAAAGGTGTGGGTGGACACACAAGTTTGATCATTCCTCTTGCATTGAGAGGGACCTTCTGCAATACCTCCACATCTTTTGATGAGTTCTGCTATCTGAAATGAAAAGGATTTGGTACCCTAACTGTAAGTCTTTCCAGAGTGGAGTAATGCAATAAAACATTTCCATGAGTTTTACTCTGTGTATTGCCTCACTATAACACCTTTTTTCACCATTGCATGGCACGGCTGAACCATGTGCAACACACAATCTGCAAAGCTGTATGGGCAGCTGGTTGCTAACTTCTGTTTGTAGTCTTGATAATTCCTGCCTAAGGGAAGAATTTTTCAATTGTGCCATGGAGTGAACCTTTGGGATTTTTTCAGACAACTTCTGACTAATCATTTTTCCTCTGAAACCTCAAAACTCTTAAGAGGGCCAATATTCGTAAAATGATTGTCATCTTGAAGACCTGAAGCTGAACAATGTGAGAAATGCCCTTCTCTCACCACAACTGATCCTTTTTCTTTTCTACCTCTCTCTATCTGTGCTTTCTTTATTCCCTGTGGGATGTTGTGATTGATTCCTAAATCCTTGGTTTGATCACTGTAATCTAGAACAGAGTTGTAACCTTCACAACCTGAAAATGGCCACAGGCTTGAACTCTATCCTTTCCTTTATTGAAAGGATATTCACTTAGGCCTGTTAAATGATTAATGTGAACTAAACTAAATGTCAGAGAGAAGGAAAGACCAAGTACTAAGACTTCCTTATCCAGTCAAATATCACAGTATTGTCTTGATGCTTTCTACAGACCCCTTTCAATACCTTTTTCTTGGGATTACCTTTAGCACTCCAATTACAGCTGGTGGGTAGCTCAAGCCAACCATATTTGAAGTCCGTCTGTACATTCTACCAAGATAAAATAGATAAGGCAACACATAAATAGAATGAAACAAAACATAACAAACAATCAACAAAAATCATAAAGCAACAGACCATTACAGGAGACCCCAACTGCAATTTGGGTTTTTTTGCCTTCCATCTTCTAACTAACTTGCACAATATTCTCTATACTGTTCTTATTGTATAGCCTAATTTGAGATTATGCACTCCCCATTATCTCATAGCTTTACCCAGCAGGACATGACAAAGAATTTGCCAATACCAGCTCTTCATCACAGGGAAAAGCTACCCTCCCATAACAAGGTGTTCCCCATTTTCCATTGCACATAGTTATACTGATCTTTCAGTTCCCTTAGTCCTTGCTGGCCCACATGCAAGCTAATTCTGAAATTATTGTATGTACTTCAGAAATCATTTGTATGTAATGAATCGACTCCAATTTGGTACAGCTGTTACTTTTGTCTGCATGTTTTCAGGACTAGTATAAAACCTCTTGGGTGTTTGCCCTATGTGTGCATTTCAAGGGAGTGAAAGAATAAGGCAAAAAATCAACATCTGTAACCATACTAAACAAAGCATGTATGTAGCAGATTTTAAACTTGATTATAAAGTATATTTTAAACAGACTAAAAAGTATGTACTAGATTTTAAACTTTTTCCAAGGCACACTGTGTTTAACAGGCTTAAAACAGAAACACTGTCATAACTAAAATGCCTTTTCACTTTTTTGTCCTTAAGCATCATAGGTCTAAAAGGAGATGATGGAAAGCACTCTTCTCCCATCTGAAATGATCCTGTACAAAGTCTTCCTTCATTTCCATTTTTCTTTGTCATGTTCTGTACTCAGACCTGAAAAAAGTCATTCCCCTTTGAAAAATTATATTCACCCATTCCTCAAACTACAGAAGTTCTTATCCCTTCCTCCCCCTGTCAGAAGCTCCCTAACCTTCTCTAAAGTGACAGTTCAGGCAGAGTCCCTTTCCCTTGGTTCAGGAGAGCCACAACCCTCCTCTGGTGCCACATTATATCTCCTTTGGGCCACAGTGATTCAGATCAGCTGGAAAACAGCCTACTACAGCCAGCTCTCTGCAGTTCATTTACTTCCTTGTTGAGTCCCCCACTGAAAGTGAGGGTTAATTCACAAATAGCTTGTCAAACCTAGGAAAAATGACAGGTTTACTCTTATCACAATTTGCTGCCACTCTTCACACCTGCACAGTAAGTGGTGCACAGATAAAAATACCGCCTATAGTCATGCTGAAAGAGACTCCTGTGTGTCTGTGTGGCTTGTGGTCCAGTGTCTGATACACCCAGCCTCCTGCACAGAGGGCTGTTAGGCTGTCACTGCAATCCTGATGGACAATGATAGGTGCTCTGCTCTTCCATTCTTGACTTCAATTTTTCTGTTACAAAATTCTCCCAGAGACCCGGGAGCTGCTGTCTTTCAGGCTGTCTAAAGACTGTTGACAGTTTCACATGTGCCAGCCCTCCTTTCTAGCTTAAATGAAGAGATTCAACACAGAGTTGTTACTTGATAAGAAAAGGTAAAATGGGAAGTGAGTCCAAATCCAAATGAATAAACGTTTTAAAGGGTTTGGAAAGTAAAATCAGTTTTGGCAACAGGTTCTGATGTAAATCGCAACAGGGAAGGCTGAGAGGACTCAATGGCTTTTTAGAAATCCTCCCTGAGCTCTAATATTTTCACATCAGCCTTGATCTGTAGTTTCTTCCAGTAATACTATGATAAAGGATTTTGTTTTGTTTCTTAGCAGTTCTTCATAAGAAATACTGGACTATAGAGGTAAATAGAGGCAAGGGGGATTTTGGTCTGGCCTGACCAAACATTAAATGTTGTCTTTCCTGACCTAGGACTATGCAGAAGTGCATATTCTCTGTCAAAATCGTACCAACTGTGCTATTACATCTGTACTATACTAAGAACAGATGAAACAGAACTGTTTCAGATTGCAATCTGTTACTTAATCCCAGATTTTGAGGTGTTATCCAGATCTGCGTAGGAACATTATTAGAAGCATATTAAAGTGTTCTTCATTCAATAGAGTAATCTACTAATTCTCTGAGGTCTTCTGGCCTGAGGTACTCTCTCCTCCACCTCCTGTCATTGTGCCATCACATACTACAGGTGCAATCTGCAGTACCTGAGCAGTTACTAGAACAAAGTAATTACATCCTGCTTTACCTTTCTACAAATATCCCAGCTTGCACTGCATGGACAATACTCCTGAACCGGGGCTTTTCCTCCGTCCTTTTCAGCATCATCCCCATTTGCCGGGTGAATGTGGAAGCCAACCAGTCACGGACCTCCGAGGGCACAGAATCAGACTGAATATCACTGAGTTCATCTTCTGTGTCCAGTAAACGCCTAGAAGGGTGAGGAGCAAGATGGGGAAACAGACTCCCTTAGAGATCACTACAACATTATTAACAAAAAATAAACTCACATATTTCACATATATTAAATATACATAACTAAAGCAGCTGTTAACAGACTTGGTTCATCAGCCCTAATCAAACACAATTGTATAAGTCTTCACCAGTTTGTTTATTATCTTGTATACTTAAATTTCATATTGTAAAATTCACTACTAGGCTGACAGACCAGAAGTATCAGCCTTCTGAAACACAACTACAGAATCATTCACTGACTTCACATCTTCAGCTCACCAGTATTTCTGAACTTTCTGCCCTTCAGAGGTAGTTTATGGCCATTTCTAACTTCTGAATTAGTAATATACAGTCCTCTCCTCTCATGTTCTGGTCATCTGTAATGATTCTATAAGTGCATTTGCCACTGGATAGATGGCATATAACAGAAAGGGGAACTCCTCTGCACTGTCTTACCAGTCTGTGTCTATCATGACCTGGAGTAATCTTTTTTTTTTAATTTCAGAGATGTGATACAAGTGTAAAGATTAAACATCATTCAAAAGAAACAGAACAGTAGGAACTTAGAAAATTTCAAAAGAATGTATATTACATTTATGATTGCCCCACAAAATTTAAAATAGCTTTTAAACCAAGGATTGAAGATCTGTTCTACACACCGAATATAATATTCTAGTGATTAAAAAATGTATTTTCTGTGAGTAATAAATCTTGGCTCAAACAACTTTCCCAACTGACATGTAAGTTGCAATTTTGTGCCATTGGTATGAGGTAGAAGAGTGCTGATGTCTGGAGTTAACTCACCTAGTTTCGTCAATGTAAACTGACTCAAGAACAGTTGCAGCATATTCCAAATTCTTCTTTAGGTCTACGACTGAAGCTTCCCCTCTGTCTAATTGCTTTACCAAAGAGCGCAATCTAAAAAAAAACAAAACACAAACGAACAAAAAACCAAACCAAACGAACAAACAAAAAAAATGTGATTAGTATAAAGATAAATAAGTTTGACAATGCATATCAGTTCCCAGCATTAGAACTGGCGTACATGCTTGACAGGTGAAAATTTTGGGTCTACAAGTTTCTTGAAGGCACACACAAGAAATCAACACAAATCACTTTTCAAAGGTCAGTTACAAGGATGTCAGGCAAAAACCGCATTGTGTTTAGGCTCTAATAAGTCAGCGAGTTATCACAGAGTCACAGAACATGCTGAGCTGGAAGGGGCCCATCTGTTGGGGGTTGTGATGGATATGAAGCTTGGAAACAGCATTTCACTGGGGGGACATATGAGGAGGACCCAGAGGAGCCCAGGAAAAGCACTGAGTTTACTACATTCTTTAGAGAGATGTAGTAGCCGACTTGCTTTGGGAAGAATAAGATTTACCACTCCTTGGAGTGGTATTGGACTTCCTCGGACAAGGGTGCATGTTGATATGGACTGTCTAAAAGCTGCCTGATGATACCAGCTTTAGTTAGTTTCTTATACTCTGTATTGTTGCTGTTGCTGCGCCATCATGGCAGTTGTCCTTGTTGTTTTCCCCTCACATTCCTCCATTTTGTCCCTTCTTCCCCTCACGATTTTCCCGCCTTTCCCTCAGGTTTTCCCGCCATTTCCCCAAACCCTGGATTTCCACTGGCCTGTTGCAGAGCCATTTCTGGTTGGCTGTCCAGTTGCCATGGTTGTTATCCCTGCCCCTAGTTTCGCCCAGTCCCATCCCTGTTTCTACCCTCCATCCCGTAATTTTCCTGTCTCGACCCTATAAATACCCCTGTTTCAAATAAACTGGAGCTCACTTGGAGCCCATTAATGGTGTGTGCATGTGGTGCCCTGGGGGCTCGCCTGGATGGGTCAGCAGCTCCCACACCCATCAGTATAGTCAAGTCCAGCAAGTTATCACAGAGTCATCGAATATGCTGAGTTGGAAGGGACCCATCAGTATAATCAAGTCCAACTCCTGGCCCCGTGCAGGCCACCCCAAGAATCACACCGTGTGCCTGAGAGCATCGTCCAAATGCTTCTTGAACGCAGACAGGCTTGATGCTGTGACTGCCTCCCTGGGGAACCTGTTCCATTGTCCAGTCACCCTCTGGGTGAAAAGCTTTTTCCTGGTGTCTAACCTAAACCTTCCTGTTATTTCCTTGAGTTGCATCACTGGTCAGAAGAGAGAAAAGATTAGTTGCCTCTCTGCTTTGCCTCATGAGGACACTGAAGACCACAACGAGATCTTCCCTCAGTGTCCTTTTCTCCAGGCTGAACAAACCAAGCGACCTCAGCCACTCACGCAGCTTCACCTCCAGACCCCTCACCACGCTCGTGGCTCTCCTTTGGATGCTCACTAATAGCTTAATATCTTTTATATATTGTGGTGCCCAAAACTGCACACAGTACCCAAGGTGAGGCCTCACCAGTGCAGAGCAGAGCAGGACAGTCACTACTCTTGAACAGCTGGCTGTGCCCTACTCACACTGAAATATTTTAAAACAGAAATCACTTGGAATTTAACACAGGAGCTAAGAGAGGGCAATTTCAATACAGCCATAAGACAGAAGTAACTTTTTGAATAGTATCTGTTAAAAACATCACCCATTCATAATGATTGAGGTATACATATGCAAAATTGTATTAGAGTATATTTAGAAATACTACTGTAAAAATACTATACAAGGTTAGGAAATGCTATGATTATTCATTAGATCAAGAGTTCACCCTTAGACTATCACATCATGGAAGTTTTATCACATTATTCTTATTCTTATTATTATTATTACAAGGAGGAAAAGACTTCTTGAAAACAAAAATTTGTGCAGAAAATGTCTCATCTCTCAAAGACAATTAATATATTTGCAATTTTCTTTTCTCTTTTCCACTCTACTAAATTAGAAAAAAAAAAAAAAAAAGGAAGAAAGAGGAGAATAAAATCTAAAAGCAAAAAGCAAAATCTGAATATTTTCAAACAATCCAATTTGCATGTTCATAATTAGAAGAAGAAAATTGACATTCTGTTAAAATGAGAATGGGACAAAAACTTGAGAAGTTAAAACATCTTTGTGAATGCCCTCATGCTTGTTAAACAGAAGGTAAATAAACATTCAAATATACATTTAACAGTGTAGCAGAAATCGTACGTTGTTGATGTGTCCTGTTCAAGATACAAAAATGTATAGTCATGTGACCTATAATTTGTCCTCTAATTAGACTTTCTCAGCTTTTCCTCTGTTCCGTGAAGAAAAATAACCCTTTCCACAAAGTAATTCAGAACTAGAGTCCAATACAGGTGTCTACGTTCATTTTATTAACTGGAGTAGGAGCCCAACCTTCTTCAGTAGACATATTCATGAAGCTTTTAAAATTAAGTATCTGTATTTCTTTACTACTATAACATCCCTGTGGCATCAGTGCTTTCAAAAGAAATCAACTCTCTATGGGTCTGTATTTCACCAAAGAGCTGAAGAGCAGTCAGTTTGCCTGTGCACTCTGTACCAACAGCTCTTTCAAGCTGGGTTTCCTTCCTCACATAAACAGTGAGCTTATGGAGTAAAAAAAAATAAATAAAAATCATAGAACATATTGATTGTTTCTCTGACTAGGTCGCATAAATGCCGCTCCTGCTAACAGTGGTGCTGCTGCCACGCAGCTACATATTTAGCTTTATAAAGAATCTTGAGCAACAGGCAGACCCTCCATCTCCAGGAGGATGGATCTCTCATCCCCTTGTCAGCAATTGAAAAACTGAAGTATTGTTTAATATTTCATTCCTGATGTGAGAGTGGAGATGGGAAGATCAGTGATGCATAGATACACTGAGCACAGCTTCTCATCTCTGTAAAACACGTGGAGAGCATTCAACATATTTCCCTCCAATCCTGAAATCCAGCTCAGAAAATCCATGGTGTAACCTCAGCCCCCTGAAAGAAGCATGGTTTGGTGCTCCCACACCCCTCTTCTGTGAAACTGCACCATCAGGTGTTAACAGCCACACAAATACAAACATTTTGTTTGATGAGCAGAGCTAGGAAATGTGCTCCCCCACTTTTCAGGCTGATTCCAGCCTCAGGCAGTGCATGCAGAAGACAAATTTGCTTCCTCCCTAGAGGCAAATCATTGATCCCTCCTATCCATTCCCAGTATTCCTTGCCAACACAGGAGGAGAGGAAGAGAAAAAGCTAAAACCGCTTTCACATCCAAACAGTAAGTGTTGCTTCATATGCCTCCTCATTCCTTCATCCCACATATTGGAGAGCCTGCAGATGTGACCCTT
The DNA here is from genome assembly GCA_013400415.1 of Scytalopus superciliaris. Taxonomy (NCBI): domain Eukaryota; kingdom Metazoa; phylum Chordata; class Aves; order Passeriformes; family Rhinocryptidae; genus Scytalopus; species Scytalopus superciliaris. The sequence goes on from VXBX01007478.1 coordinate 599,244, forward strand.
TAACTAGCTACCAGAAATATTGTACACAAGCCACAGGAGTCAATATTGCAGAAAGAACATTACCTTTGGCTCCTCCTGACTTGTATCTCATTGATATGAGTATCTGGCAGCTTTATGCCACAAGTCATTCAAAATTCATGTTCAATAACAGCAGTGAGTAATGATTGCTTCATGGCACCATCATTCTTCATCGAAGATTATGCAGAATACTATGTGCATCAATCATTTGGAAAAACAGTACAGTTGCTATAATAAAACCCTGTCACACCATCAGCCACTCTCATGTAAAAAAAGTAAATTACACTGCCTTCATCTTCCCATCCATTACCTATTACTGATGCTGATTCACTGAGTCACAGCAGCTGCTCCCAATTACCTGTACAAAATAAGAGCCTGATAATCATTTGTCTTTAATGTCTTCCATGTATCTATATTTTTTTAAATACTTCTAAGTGGACTGAAGGGCACCTGGGTAAATTTATTAATTGAAAAATTCTGTTTCAAGGTGGCTGAAATAATTCTCAGATTCAATGACATTCACCAGGTTGCACTTAGGAACATAGTTTAGTGCTGGGTTAACAGTTGGACTCAAATCTTAGAGGTTGATTCTAAGCCCATCCTGAAAAAAATGAAAATAAAAAAATAAAAACAGCCACAAGCTTTCAAAATTTACAAAATAATAATCAGAAGTAGATTACCTGATTGCATAAAAGCCAGCATCAGTATACACACATAATAAGGGTTGCTTCTAAAGCGTGGAAAGACAAATATCTGCTGAACTGAAAGGCAAAACCCTGCCTTTTGACCAACAGTATGTTCCTCACCCTTCTCTGGAAAACCACCATACTTACTAGTGGGACACTCTTTAGCCAGTTTGAGAAACACATTCACTGTAAAATTAACTGTATTTCTATCAAAGAACTGCTACACAGAAATAGGAGTGCATCTGTTATCTCACTATAATGCACAAACTAGATAAATCTGATACTCTGGAGTCATATGAGAGTTAGACAGCATGTGCAGACCAGCCAAGCAGTGAACTTTGGAGGTCTGTCAGATGCCCTGCAACAGAACCTGTCCACTTGTTGGGGTGTAAAGAGGCTGCAAAGCAAATGCACTGCCCAAAAGTATCCAGAGCAGACGGCACAGGGTTATGCAGTGTAATGCACATGTGCAGTAGTTTCAGCCAGCTGGGGGGACAGGCTCCTCCACGGTTTGCCTAGCAAATCCTTTGAAGCCCATTCAAAAAGGGGATTGGTGGGAAGGGGACAGCACACACACAAAGTAAGCCAGGAAGCTTGCAGGTATTGTTCATTCCACAGTCTCCCACATCTTAATCTAAGGCTCTGCCTACATGGCATGTGTGAACCACCAAGGAAAAGGCACAGCCTAGAAAGCCAGCTCAAGTAGTAATCCTCAAAATGCAACTGAAAGTAGAGTAACTGGTAGCCTGTGATTTGTATTGGGCTGGATAGTTACCTTCTGTCACTACTTTTGCATTCAAAAAAATGCAAGTCATAACATTCAGAACAAGAAAAAAACATGTGTTTGCAAAGAGCACATGCACAGCACTGCTACACTGGCATTTTTCATCAGAAAACATTACATGCAATTTCCCAGGAATTGTTTGTGTTATTCATGTTTCCTGAAATATCCTTCTTCCATCAAATAAATACTTTATTTTGGGTTTTTTTTTGTTTTGTTTATTTAATTTTATCTTTTGGCTGACACGTCTGCAAAATTAGGGGTTTGCCCAGCCTTCTTGCTAAAGGAAGGGGGGAAAACAAAGTAAACAAAGTATAAAGCTGGGACTTAGCATTCAGAAATCCTCCTTTCAACACTAGCCACTAGGATTTCCTCTGGCTTTCTTTCCATGTGGCCTCACAAATCTGACATTTCTTTGATGTGGAGACCTCCTAACCATGCCACCTCAATTACCCTGGGAAGTGGAGGTCAAAGGCATTCCCCTGACAACTTAATGTAAATTACCTTTTGAGACAGAGGGCCTTGAGCCAAATTCTTGGCATTGTCTATGACAATGATCTGACTACCAGGACATAAAACAAATAGTAGGAAAAAGATTTTGGTTTATATTTTTTATTTTAAAACTAGAGTATTGAGGTTTTTGGATGTTATAGTATTTTACCCTCTAAAAAGCCTCGAGGGTGATGATACCCCATGAATTTCCCTCCATGTGCTGGTCTCCAGTTAGAAGCCAGGCTTCTGGCAGCACTGACTTGCTGGTTCCCGCACCACCCAGTGGTGAAATCAGTGGGCTACACATAAGAAAAAAGAAAATCCCCTTCATCTATAGGAGTTTTAAACTAATTTATTGGCATAATTTCTAATAGGCATTCTGTAAAATTGTCTTGAGATTAATTTTGCAGAGCAGAAGGAGCTATTAAGGTTCCTAAAAATAACTTGCCAACATCTAAAAATATCATAGTCCAATAACTCAGGGCCTTTTAGGGTTGGTAATTAACAGAAGCACCAACAAAATTACCATTTCTTCTTTCCTGTGAGTAAAAAAAAGATGTCATATTTTAAACTGTGCAGAAGCAGTCCTTTTTTTTCCATGAAGGATATTCTTCTTGTACTTGGTGATTGATAACTTTGGGGGAAAAAAACTTGAAAGTGAAAAGACCAGACTCCCAGGAAATACAGGCAATACTAAGCAAAAAAAAATTATAAAGATGGACCCATATGTATTCATGGTTTCATTTTGAGATATTGTTCCCTCTTTTCAATCTCTTATTTTGAATTCCTATACATTCATCCATTTCTCTGAAGTTCCTTTTTCTTTTACATCCTTGAAACATAAGAACCTGTGTTGCACGCTGTTGAGTTAGAATTGCGTGAAATAGTGAATGATGTTTTTTTACAACACTGACAATAGTTGACCAAGCAACTTTTATGACTCTTAAGCTCTTCAGTTATAATTTTCAGCAATGTATGTAATCTTGACATTAAACACCTCTACCACCTGATGAACCATTTTTATGTGGCTCAAAGGCACGAGAGAACTGAAAAAGAGAGCCTGCTGCCCCTTTTTTAAAAATTAAATTGTTCGGGTAATATTGGATTTAACAGAATAAACATGAAGACCAAAGGCTTTATTTATACACAGTTGAAAGTGTTAATACTTCTCTGCATATAAGTTTCTGAAGATGTAATAGCACCATAACTCTTTCTCAATAAATATGAAAGCAATTAGTGATATTTTCTTAAATTTGACCTACTTTCTGCACAACATCCCTGGATGATATGATATAACCCACCTCCTTTCGTTCTGCAGACCCTCATATAAAAATATATTGGACATACACCGATAACAGCAAAGAAAAAGTGTAGATACAGATCTTTAGACTGCTGTCACCTGTCTCATAAGTCCTTCAAAACACCTTCTGAAGTGTCATGCAGGTAAACAGCCCAATTTGAAGGAATTAACTCCATGTTCTCGCACACAGGTTCTAATTATTTTACTATCTTTTGCCATTTGATTACACTCATAAGAGACAAACAAAATTGCCAGCTGAAGAGCCTTGACTTGAGGGTAAATTTAGGCTGGATATTAGGAAGAAATTCTTTACTGTGAGGGTGGTTGGAACAGGTTGCCCAGGGAGGTTGTGGATGCCCTAACCCTGGCAGTGTTCAAGGTGTAGGCGTTAAATACATGCAGGTACCCCAAAATACCAGGCAGTGGAAGGATTTAGGAGAATTTATTTCTAAAGCTGAGAACACTTAACATCTCAGTACAAAGACTACATCAGGCCCAGGAAAAGACAGGGCCCCTGTTCTTCCCAGGGCTTTATCATCCCCGGCCCCTGCTGCAAGGACATTTACCTTCTCTCACACACAGAGTCACCTTCACTGAAATACATAAGGAGGAAACATCTAAAACCGTCTCTGGGAAAGATACCTCATTCCAGGCAGAAACCTCATTCCAAGCTAGAAACCCTAATCTTCTTGTAATAAAATTTTCTGGAAGGTTTTTCTATGCTTACAAAGGCCACGTTGGATAAGGCCATGAGCAACCTGGTCTAGTGGGAGGTGTCCCTGCCCATGGCAAGGGGAGCTGGGACTGGATGATCTTTAATGTCCCTTCCAACCCTTAACACTCAATGACTTTATGACTTGGGCCAGAACCACTAGATGGCTAAGATCCAGAACTCCTCTAAAATATTGTTTGAGAAATAATAAAAAGGTAGATTTGAACTATTCTTAAAGGTGAGGGAAAGGATAATAATAAAGATGCCTAAACTTCTGATTTTAAAGGTTCTTTGCTTCATTAGTTTTCCCTGACCTCATTATGCATGAGCTCTTTCAGTATGTCCCAGGATCAATGTGTTTCCTTAAAAACACACATAAACACCGATTTATTACGATGACAATTAAAACATGGATCTGAAAGCTATAAGCAAGGGATTTGACTATTTACCCTGGATAAGCGCCATATTATTCTGGAGCATCTAAACCTAACACATACTTGGAGGGGCCACAGGCAGGAGCCTGCACTATTTTGATTTGATAGCTTCAGCACATCTCAGTGTATCAGCAAACTGCAAAAAATCCCCTTTCATATGTCTTCAGCAAATCCCCAACCCTGTTTTGTTCACTGAATGTTTTTCAACCGTGCTATTACCATTTTACAAGCAGTGCAATATAGGAACATTAACGTGAAAAATTGATCAACCATACGGTTAGATCAGATAGTTTTATGGTTCATTAAAACACTTGAGAATTCAGCTAAATGGCTAATTGCCTTGTGTAATAAAAATTATTACTCGTTTCAGGAAGGAGAAAGCAAATTTTTGGAGTTCACTAAAGATGCAAAAGCATCCTGCCCTCTGGCTCTTGCTCAGACTGCCAGGCAAACCTGAGTGGCATCACCCGGTATGTGACAGCCTGAGTCTTAGTTCTGACTCACCCAGAAAGGGAACAACTTTTTGCCATGCTCAGAGCTGGCCTAATTCTGTCACTAGGGAAGACAAAGAACTTTTCTGGATTCAGAAACACACAGTATATTAAAGCCCATCCCATAAACTTAGTGTGAAAGCCATAGTGTGCCTGATGTTTGCTCTCTGCCTTCTGCTACTAGTGCTGATTCAGGCAGAAACACAGAATCATAGAATATCCTGAGCTGGAAGGAACCCACTAGGATCATCAAAGTCCAGCTCCTGGCCCTGCACAGGGTAGCCCAAAGAATCACACCATGTGCCTGTGAGTGTTGTCCAAATGCTTCGTGTACTCTGGCAGGCTTGGTCCTGTGACCGCTGCCTGGAGGAGCCTGTTCCAGTGCCCAATTACCCTCTGGGGGAAGGACCTTTTCCTGATATCTAACCTAAACCTCCCCTGACACAGTTTCATACTATTCCCTCAGGTCTTGTCACTGGTCACCAGAGAGAAGAAATCAGTGCCTGTCCCTCTGCTTCCCCTCGTGAGGAAGTTGTAAACAACAATAAGGTCTGTCCTCAGTCTTCTCCAGGCTGAACAAATCAAGTGACCTCAGCCGTTCCTCCTATGGCTTCCTCTCTAGACCTTTCACCATCTTCAAAGCTCTCCTCTGAATGCTCTTTAAGTAGTTTTACATCACTTTTATATTGTGGTGCCCAAAACCCACATAGGACTAAAGGTGAGGTCACTCCAGTGCAGAACAGAGTGGGACAATCCCCGCCCTTGCCCAGCTGTCAATGCTGGGCCTGATACCCCCCAGGACAGGGTTTGCCCTCCTGGCTGCCAGGGCACTTCTGACTCGTGGCCAGCTGGCCACCAACCAGGATCCCCAGGTGCCTTTCTGTGGTGCTGCTCCCCAGAGTCTCCTTCCCCAGTCTGTACACCCATCTAGGGTTGCCCAGTACCAGGTGCAGAATCCAGCACTTGTCTTTGTTAAACTTCCTGTGGTTAGTGATTGCCCAGTCAGTCCTCTGATTTGTCGAGGTCTCTCTGCAGGGCCTCTTTGCCTCTTGTGGAGTCAACAGCTCATCCCAATTTAGTATTATCTGCAAGCTTACACAGTATACCTTCAAGTGCTGTCAATCAAAGAGCTCTTTGAGGATTCATGGATGAATCCTGTCAGGCCCCATGGATTTACAGGGATCCAGCTGGAGCACCATATCTCACACAACTTTAGAGTCAACTGAGACTCCCCTAGTCCATCATCAGTGCTGCAGACAGAGGCAAAGAAGACATTAAACATTTCTGCTTTGTCTATGTCCCTGCTTGTGACATGACCATCCTCATTCTGTAACAGGACAATGCTATTTCTGCCTTGCCATTAGTGTATTTCAAAAACCCCTCTTTTTATTGTTCCCCACTGTACTGGCCACTCCAAATGAGCCACACAAATTTGCTCCCTACAGTGATGAGCAGCATCACTCTATTCTTCCCATGCTACCTGACCTTACTTACACTGGGCATAATTTTTTGCATTATCTCCAAAAGACAATCCCTGCTCAGCCAAGCTGAGGCCTTCTCCCTCATCTGCTTGACTTCTGGTGTTTTGGAATTGCCAGCTCCTGTGCTCTTAGGAGGTGGTGCTTAGAAGGTGACCAGCACTGACAGAACCCAGTGCCTTCAAAAGCTTTTTCCTAGGGGACATTACTCACACCCTAAACTCTGCTCTCCTCATGTCTAGGGTTGAAGTCTTGCTGGTAGTTTTCCTCCTGTCAACAGAGATTTTAAACTCATTTACTTTGTGGTTGCTCTGGACAAGACGGCTGCCAATCTCTACTTCAGTCATGAGCCCCTCTCTATTAGTAGGCATCAAATCAAGCAGGGCATCTTGCCCTGCTGATCCCTCCTGAAAGCCTGTAACCATCCAACAGGGCACTCCAGTTGATGCCTTTATATATTTGTAAATATATGCATGTATATTTGTAAATTTTTATATAACTGTGTAGCTTCTCATATTTAATGTAGAACTAGCAGTTTCTACCTATGTGCTACATTCCTGAATTTCTGTGTTAAACAGCAACTAGAACATCTGGCTTGGGACTCGTGTACAGGACTAGAATAACAATATATATTGTAGTCAAAACCAGAGAAGCTCCATGGAGGGAATGTGAAGATGATGGTGAAGAAGTAAAGGGTCTTGAGACCTCAGACTCAATTCTAGGGAGGCGCACCAAGGGGCAGACCTAAGGGAGGTTCTGAAGGTGGCACCACGGTGGACGGTCCTTGGGTTGGATGTAACCTTTAGTTATGGCAATCCTAACACCCTGTTTTATGATTTCAGAAAGCAGATAGTAGAGTTGGTCAAAACCAGGATAAACACCTCGAGAAAAGACAAAATAAAAAATCTGAATAGTGAAATACCCATGAAACATGAATGCTTGGCAGAAAAAAATCCAAACATCAAACAATTCTATTGAAAGAAGTCTAAGAGCTATGGAAGTTCCCTTTAGAACACTGTTTCTTCTTAAATCCTTAGAGCTAAATGTGTATATAGTACAGACACTGGCACTGACAAAGAAGAGAACGACAGGCAATTATTATCATGCCTTTTATGCCTTCCTAACATCTGAAGCTCAAGGTTAATGGTTAATTGTCACTGAATTATCACTAAAGAAAAGAGACACAGTAAACTGAGCCATTACTCAGTCAACACCCCTTGACATGAGATATTTACAACTGTAATCTGTCTCCAGCCTCTGCTCCCAATGACAAAGCCTGCAAGTTAAAGTAGTAACCCATACACAGCTAATAATTAACCTTCTCTCTACTAAGCTTTTTTTCCAGGGGACATAAATTTTCTTTTCTGTTACATATAGAAAAACTAACGTCTCTGATTTGGAAAAGACACATTTTGTATAGGTTGAAGAAAACTCCATTTCAATATAACTTTCACTATCACTGAGTGAGAAAAAGATTTCTATTTTCCTTAAACAGAAAAGACAACAACAAAATAAAATTGAATTATTTTTTTTCCACAGTAAACTGAACATTTTCTTTTATTTTCTCTGTCATACTTCCAGAGTGAAAGATTCAGGAAAAAACAATACATTTTCCCAGCCTGCCAGGTGAGAACTTATTGGTCATGAAACTCTCCCAATAACCAACTTGTCTGAACACACTTCAGCAGGATATGAATTGCTTTAAATCCCATACAAAATCCTCACATTGTTCCTGTCCCCAGTTTAACCACTGCTAACTATGTTGGTGTGTTGTTGCCTTTGCATCACACAAAACAGAAAAGAGGTCATTATTATTATTATGGTATAACTATTACTGCAACTTTAAAAAATGTTAATGGCATAATTTAAGAAGCTGCTAGGAAGTACTTGGATGCTTCTGTGAAAGGGCTTTGTAGGAGCCTACAAAGACAAGAATATTTTCAGAAAGTGCCTAACTAGCACTCTTAAACCTTTGACTTAAGTGACTTAATTTTCCAAAGTATTAGAATTAGAACATACCATAAATTTTCAAATCCCTGAGAACAGCTGAATCCTTAGCACTTGGAAAATTGATCTTCTAAGTTTATCTTCTAATTCTCAAGACATTTAATCTGTCTTCCTCCCCAGCTTCTTACACAACCAAACAGAGCAGCTTTTTTGGTAAAATGTATTCTCAGATACACTACCCTGGAGTGTAGATGCAGTAAAAAGCACGTTTACTACATATCACACAATTTTAAAACTCCTTTCTAAGGAATATTTTGTAGCTATATATCCATACTGTAAGCAGCTCATAACTTTATTCAGGCATATATGTCTTCTAGAATACAATAACAAATTTAGAAAAGGTATCAATGTCAATTTGACACTCTTTAAGGAAAAATACTCCACCATATTAAGCTTAAACGAACTAGACTCCAAAGTGCAATTACTAAGTTTAATACTTAAAACAATTTCTAATGGCAATATACATTACTAAAAGTTGCAAAAAAGCAAGTTTATCTCTGTACATTTTAGCCTAGCATTCACTGCTTTCCTGGATTTGAAGGAAAAGCATCCTACAGAAGCAAAGTAACAGCTGAACAGCTTTAATAAGGCATAACTAACAACCAAAACTTCATTGCAACTATTGTATGGGATAAGTGCATGTCTTAGCTAGACCACTTATTAAAGCTCTAGGTTTAATATACTGAAGATAACTAAAAATTATGCTTCAGACAAAGGATGCTTTTAATAATTCAGATGAACAGAATAAATATTCATGTACCCCACACCAAACATCAATGTTTTAAAAATAATCACAATAATTTTGTGAAAGCAAGAGCATTTTTTAAAAAAGACAACAATCAATGTATGATCCATTAGAGCTGCTCTTGACTGCTTAATGTGAATGAGCACAACACTATGGTTATAAAAAGCAACATACTTCTATTTTCATAAGCCTGACATATCTGTGAAAATACTCAGTCAAAATAATTTGGTGAAAAGGACTTTTACTAACTATATACTCTTCATTCTTTAGACCAAGAAAGCATTTGAAGCTGTATGGTTACTAATTTTGTTAAATGGGATTTGTGGGGAATAGTAAATCTTCCCGTCATCACTAACAACAGTTCAGAAGAAGAGCTGGTTTTAAGCCAAGAGATTATAAAACAGGCTTGCTCTCCATCTAGTTTTGGGTAAACAGACTATAAATTTCGACTTTTCCTTTACTCTTTGGGGCCTACAACATCAGAAACTGGTTTACATAAAAATGTTAGAAGCTGGTCCAGTGATGGGAGTGGACATTTTTGTTTCTCGTGGAGCCAAGGTTCAAACTCACAGTGCTCTAGACCTGGGCTCTGGCAGCATTTGCAGCAATAATTCTCAATTTGATCTAACAATGAAATAATTTCATTTTCCAGAGCATAAGAGAGAACAACTTCAAGAAAGTCTACACATTGCTTTTGGCAGACAAAATGTCATTTGTTCACCTAAATGCATCATATGAAAAGAAATCTGTAACTAAAATGAGCTTGCTTCTGTCCAAGGGGGGAAGAAGGAACAGAGCCAAACACATTTGGGCCTGAAAGTTTTGCAGCACTGAAGTTATTCATGGACATGGCATAAGTTGGAAAAATTTATCCACGAGTAACAGTTTAGGATGGCAACTACAATAATCTATGAGGTATTTTGCCTTAACTGGAAACTGATTACACATCTTCTGCACAAAGAAAATACACTACCTAGAGGTATTAAGATGCATGGTTTGCACAAAATTTCTTTTATCCAAACTCTTCAATAGCCTTCAGCATAATTAGATATGAGCATCTCCAACAAACATTGGAGGACTTTTTATTTTTATCCTAGGATGAGGTCATTAAACTAATTTTAAACATGAAGAGTTGAGATATAAGACCAGACTGAATGTCTGCATGAAAGAGGAAAACCCTGGATGAAATGGGAATTGAAAAGAGTTTTTATCCATCCATTAGTCTGACTATAATACCAAACTACAGGTTTTCAAAACTGAACCAGCACACACCCCCCCCCTCTGACATACCTAATTCAAAATGGTTTAGGCCTATGATCTGAGAGTTTGGGTTCATTTGGATACTGGATTACATATTTCCCATGCCACATTATTATTGTAAGATCTTGGGGTTTGTTCTTGCATGCTAAACATGAGTACTCCTGAAGGGGCTTGTTTTACTTTGCTTTAATGACATAAAACTAAAGTGTACTCATAACATTTTTCTCCTGAAGTGTTTTAGATTTCCCTATGACCCCATCAGAAGAAGCAATAGGTTGTTCAGAAATCTGGAAATTGGCAATTTATGCCAATAGGCACTTAGGACAAGTACAGTATGAGCAGAAATAACTAAACTGAGCTGTGGGTGGCTAATAGGCCATACACCAAAAGACTATCTCTGTGGTTCTTTGTCATATGATCATTCATTGAATTTCCAATTTATAGTTCATGGTAAGACTAATTGAAGCACTGAGGGCATTTTTATCTAAGACCCATCTGAAATCAGGATAAAGTAGGAGTGTCATCATAAAACCTATTTATATTTGCAGATATTCAGATGAAATAGGTCAGGCTAAGGATAGGATAAGGAAATTTAGCCAAAACAAGGCTCAAAGTCCAATTAATTCTTTCTGTTCTTACAGTATAGAACAGCTTCCTCCTCTGCTAATTCTATATATATCTTTTAATAAGTGGAAATTAGGCCTAAATATCAGATTAATTTATTTTCTTTTTTATTCTTAGGATATAGTTTTATATAAACTCCTAATTTTATCCTACCCACAGAAAGGAAATTATAGAAAAAAATGAAAATTTTCCTCTCAACTTCAGCTGTACCACCTGATTACAAAATAAGAAAGGACTATGACAAATAGATTTTAAGTTACTGTCAGCATGCAATTGAAAATAATAATGGACACACAAGGAAGCAAAAAATAAAATTGCATAGAAAATACAGTTGGCAGTCCTAACTTCTCAGTGATTGGCCCTACCAAAACACTTCAGCACTTCTGTTCTATGTATTGCCCCAGACTTCTTTTGTCTTAAAATATGAAAGTTGAAAACAAACTATCTTCCATGCAATACCTTTTCTCATCCTTCTCTAAAACAATTTTGGATAACTGCAGCCTATGTGTTTTCTTGCAGAAGGGTGAAGATGCAGTGAAATGCTGATTCTGATACATATTGATGAAGTCCCCTTTTATTCCTCTGTCTTCTCTTTGTAGTCAAAAAGCCTAGATGATCCCAAATCCATATATGTAATGGCCAGGGATGACCTCTCAGGAGAATATATGGGTGTTCAAAATATTCCAGTACTTTTTCTTGAAAAACACAAGTGAGAGAGAAGTAAAACCCTTTTATTTTTTCCCAGGGGCAGAAGTTTTGTTACTTTACTATAACATTTTGTGATCTCAGATACAATTCGGAGTTTAAAACAAGTATTCAACAAACAAGAAAAGTGTCACAGAAAGTATTCCACAAAAGAGAAAAGTGTCAACTTCTTTGCTGATTATAATAAATAATCACAAGATTGGTTTATGACACAAAATCTCCAATTAATTTTGAGTACCTAAACCAGGTCTGTACTGAAAATATAGCCAGGAACATGCAAAGATTCTTCAGCATGAAAGCTCTGTGATTCTCTGGTAAATTCCCTTACATCCTACCTGAATCTTAGAAAGGGTAAATGCATTTGATGCCACCATTACTGAGGTAGTGTCTTTAATGAAAGCCATAAAATCAAACTAAAATAGGCCTCGTTCTCCCCTTTCTATCACACATTTTATTTTCACTAAGTGCAATTAATGTTTCACTCAGGCATGGGAAATGACTACACAGCACACTGAATGTTCCCAAGGTGGCTGGACATGGCTAGGAAGTTTCCTTGCTTAACCATAGCAAGAGTAGCATCCTGTGTGTGGAGTGGTTTGTGAACTCTAAAGTTAAATTGCTATAAAAGCAGATTTTGCAAATTATGTTTTAGAGATCAGTATGATCTATGGTGTTATATTCAGTGTTCACGTTCTTATGGCTGGGTCTGTGTCTTCCATTTTCAATAATAACATTTTATCCACTGCCATGAGCAGTTACATCACTCCTCCAGTTTGGTGTCAATTTTAAAATGTTTACCAGGGTGGAAAGAGCAAAAATGTCCATTTAACATTATTACAGAAATTTCTACTTATGACAGCCCTGATTCTTGCAGGAACAGAGAGACTGCCACATCTGTGATGTGCCATTAGCTTAGAAAATGGCAAGATGTTTCACAGCCAAAGCAAGTAAGTTTGCATGACTTTCATGCTGTAATTTCACTGGTATTTGTGAAAATTACTTTTAAAATCTCCATCCTTGAAGATAATGCAGAGGCTTATGGACACAGACCTGAGCAACCTACTCTAGATGGCCCTTCTTGAACAGGCATTTGAAATAGATGGGCTCCAGAAGTCTCTTTCAACTTTCCACCAACATGTGACTCTCTGGAAACCAAATGCATCCACTTGTGTAATTACAGAATAAAGAACAGGTGAGGCAAGTTGCTTCTTAACTCCATTAACCAAGAGTTTTTATGTCTTCTGCATTTTTTAATCCCCCTTAATAGAACTGTGGATGTTTTCGTTATTGGCATAAGTGGATCATCCTTTTTTGATGCCATCAGGGTTATGGCTTCTCAATTTTCCTTATGATAGCACAAACAATTAGCTCTTACATACAAGTAACTAATGCTGAATTCACTACACATTTCAACTTGGGCAAAAAAGCTTTAACTACAATTCTAGTTAATAAGGGGTCACTTTATTTTATAAAGACATAGGAAATTTCAAGTGTCTTACTTTCAGTGTATCTGCCAAAGTGCAGCTTTCCAGAGAGGTTCCCATCCGTCCTATACACCTTGCCATGCATTTTGTTGCCCACTGACTGTTTCAGGCCAGTACTCTACTGCATACAAAACTTCATACAACCTTCAAACTCACAAAGCATTTCCTTTTAGTAAGCTTAAAACACTCTCAGTTTTAGAATCATCTCACCACTGACAAAGCCAAGGAGCAGTTAAATAGAATCATATATTCATTTAAGGTTGGAAAAGACCTCTGAGATCATTGAATCCAAACATTAAGCCAGCACTCCCAGGTCCACCATTAACCATGTTCCTAAGTGCCACATCTCCACATCTTTTAAATAGCTCTTGTGTTATCATTTGTTACTTTGGAGAAGAGGCTGATCCCTATCTTGCTACAACTTCCTTTCAGGTAACTGTAGAGAGTGATAAGGTCTCCCCTGAACCTCCTTTTCTTCAGATTAAACAATGCCAGTGGTCTCAGCCACTCCTTACAGGACTCAGCTCTAGACCCCTAGATCTGACAGCACTATTTTTAGAGATACTTTCCAGGAAAAAAGCAGCTTGCTGAGATCACCTAGCAAATCAGTGGCAAAGCTGAAGTCAAGCTCCTGATATTATCTCTTCTAGGCTTCCATTCCACAAAATTTCATTGTCACCATCACATTTCAAAAAACAAATTGACATCAATCCATTTTGATTTTTAAAAAATAAAGAAAGGCTCTGTTATAATGGAGAGAACAGTTATTACTTGACTTTCTGATCAACTGTCTAAGACTGTTTGGACAAACAAGAACATGAATTCCTAACAGTTTTGATTAAATTAGTAACCACAGCAAGATTTTGATAATAACTAGGCTTAATAGAGCACATTATTTAATATCCTCTTAGCACAGCCTAATGAAACAGCCAAAGTGTACTTTCTAATCCCATCAACACCACAGTCTGTAACAAAAGGGGCTAACAACAAAAGTAAGGAAAAAACTCTCACTCAAAAGCAGAAGATGGAATGAGAGTGGGAAAGAGGAGGCATTTGTAATTATCCAGTAATAACTAAGTAACTATTAACTAAGTCAGGTAAGCCTGCTGCATTTGATGGGGCACATGCCACCTCACTCCTATCTATGAGGTATATTCCTCTGATCTAACTCTAGTGACTCTACAGAGCCTTCTGAATAGTGAGTCTTCTTACTTTAACCCTCCCACTGTAAGCAATGGAGAAGGAGTTTAAGTCTATGGAGCATTTTGTGTAGCAAAACTAGGACTGAGAAACCACCTCCACAAGTGCCCCTCTTCATTATCTGTCCAGACATCCTTGGGATTGTAGGCTAGAGTAATTAAAAGGCCAGGCAAGTCAAAAGGATGCAAACAGAAAGCTTGTCTAGAGGCAATAGCAGTGAGAACAACTTAAGAAAGTTGTCAAAAAACAGGCTGTGCCATTTTGTTCACTCTCGTGATTAATAAAACACTGAAAAGAAAAATTTTGAGAAAGAAAATGGGCTCATCTTAGCAATGCGAAGAGTGAATTGAAAATTCTATTTTATATTGTCTCCTCCTACATGTCTGACCTCTGACATGATAAATATCTGTAAGCCTGGCTGGATGGTTTGGGAGTGATGTACTGCTGCTTAATAAAGCCAAATCAAAGAGCTTTCAAGTTTTAGCTCTTTACTAGAGTAAGAATAAAAAATATCATACTGGCCAACTAATGGGTTTGAATCCATAGATTACCAATATATGCCTGAGAAGATCAAAGTCTTATTCATTACCCAGCTAAAAAATATATATGCACAATATGCATTATACATGGTCATATATTCCTGCATTTTACATTTATGCATTCTTAAAAAGAATGCTTATTTATTCCTATACTGATTTTCATTCCCTGTCTCTAAACATGTATTAGTTACACATATGTTAAATGAAGAATGTGATAGACAATGCTATAATAATTTTCATCCAGTACCTGCTAGACAACCCTGACAACCTGACTAGCACCAGGATAAATGCCTCGGCAGCTCACGTCTTTAAAGCACTCCACAGAGAAAAAGCTCCTCTTCTAGTCTCTGAGCAGCTCACAGGATTAGATGTACTTTATGTTTTTAACAACTTGCTTTCCAGATGTTAAATGGCTCTAAGGCTTAGATGCATTTTATTAAAACCAACATGTCCCAGCTTTGAGCTGGAGTTATCTACAAACATGAAACACTGTGTATTGCACAAATCATCAGAGAACAGAAGGGCACCACTGAAAACACTGGATTAAGGCAAGTGTAAGCACAGATTTAACCTTTCTTTTACTTTCTCTTAATTCCATAAAAATATCTCCTTTAGAGACATACCTGTTTTCATATTGCCCATTCAGTTTCACAGTGTTGAACAAAAATTAACAATTCATTTAAAAAACAAAAGAAAATAAGTACAGGTGGAAAACATTCTTCTCCATACACACTGCCATTAAGATATGTTACATGTAAAGCCCGTCACTTAGTACTTTTGATCATGTGGTAGAGAAGACTTACAACTGTCTCACCCCCAGCTGCTTCCTGTTGCAATTCCCTTGGCTGATGAACAAATCCTTCCACCTTCCACGACTCTTTAGTCCCTGCTGACCCTGAGCAAGGGTGGTGCATCAGCATGGAAACAAGAAGCAGCCACTGATCTCAGTGAGACAGCGCTGGTGACAGTCTTTCACAGAGAGGAGGGTAAGCAAATTACTTTCCTGGGTCAAGGAGCAGGTCCCAGGATTAAAAAAGAAACCTCAAAATAAATATTTTGACCTTTTTTTTTTTTTTCTTTTTTTCCAGAAAAAACTGTGAAGTTTCTGTGTTTTAAAATAAACCTCTGCACTTCCCTAAGCAGGGAATATGACCAAAAAATGCAGTACAAAGATGATTTTTAATCATCTTAGAAATACAGAATGGGGATCCAGGTCCTCATCCCCTCAGCTGCAGAGGGACACGAATTTATGATCGTTACTAAGGAATTAGCTGTCTCATGGTGACATTATTCATTTCTTAGTATGTTTCAGGTTTATTTTTGTGGTTAGGCTTTTTAATTAAAAAGGTGCCTGAGCAGATGTTAAGTGATAATCTAACCTGTGACAGCACCAGAAACTCTTAAGTGTAAATTCTTACTTAATGCAAGTCGTAATACCTAACTCTTACTATGTACTCCAGTAACCTACGCTTCCTTATGAATTACTGGACATAAAACTCATGTCAAGTAAACAGCAGGATGTATGTGGCTCCAACTGTAATCCCCAGTGACAAGACAGTTGTAGCACAAAAGCAATTATCACTAATGACAAGCTCTTTGGTTCTCAGAAGAACAAATTCCCTCCACAGTGATACCAAACACTGACTGCATTTGATACTATGACTCTGTCATTTTGGAAAAGGTTTATTACACAAAGATGACTGCAACAAGATATAAAACAATGGTATGAGTAACCTGAGGGTTACTTGTCTATACAGCTCAAAAAGTTCAAGAACAGAGCTGGTCAGTCACTGAGAGCTCCTCCAATACCTGCAGCATCAGTCAGTTGATGGTCTAGTCCATGGACAAGTCTGTTGAAAGGCAACTTAGAGGATGACACCTGACAGACCAACCTGACAGTGTAGAGAGAACAGGCCTGTCTAAAAAGCCTTGAAAAAGCATCCAGAGAGCAAGAGCAGACTCTGAGTTTTGGACATTTGGAAATATCTTCATGCCCTTCAAACTGACATTCTGGGACTTTGCTCTTTCCTGAAGGCAATTCAGAACAAACCAACATAGCAAGATCCTCAGCAATGAGTAAGAATTTATTATGAAAATACACAAGAACTGATTACAAAGGGTATAACTAGTGTGCTTTATAAGCCGCCGATTCTCCCTTTATGTAATTACATGCAGAGCTAGGGCAATTTCCTCACTGGGATCTACAGTGCCCATTGTTTTCACAGAGTCACCTATATAATGTGCCTGTTGTCCTTGTAAAACACCTGGATCATTGATCAAGTCAATAAGCAGGTTTGGCACTCTGCTTGAAACATCAAGGTTCCCTTCTTGAACTCATATCACTTAGATCCCCAGGTAACCTGGCGGAGGAGAGGCATGGCTTGTGCATAACATCATGTCAATGTCATATGACAGAAAGAAATCAACTGCTTCAAGTATCTCTGACAGTCACTGGAGTTATCAAAAGCCCACATTTATCAGCTGGTTCTCCTCCAGTTCTTACCATTGCAACTCACTGGCTGCTGGTGCACAAAACACCATCTGACAAAACCTCTTTTCCTCACAGTCAATGGACTCTTCACAAGACCCCTCACGCTTATGAATTCAAGGCTCTTATGCACCTCTAAATAGTGAAATAGAGCAGAGAAGGGCTAATGGGGTTTTTATACCAGTTTCACTCTCTGCCTGAAAGTATCAGGAGCTGAGACTTCTTGGAATCCCTGGGCCCAAGGACACAAGACTGCCATTGCCACCGCCCATGGGGACAAAGGGTGAAAGATCAGCAGCTGTTTAGATCTGTGTCACTTGCCTCGACTACTCCTTGTCCTGATTCCCTGCCTAGCTGGGAGCCCAGAGCCTGAGGAAGAACCTTCCCCTGGGAGCATGAAAGTTGACATGCAAAATGTTTCACTTGAGCGTCCCCCTTGTGCAAAATAGGAAATGCTGTTTTGAGTGACATTTATCAGATAAAGGCTGCAGCCCAAAGCAGGATTTGGATCTGCAATTCTCCAAGTTTGTAAAAAAGGAAAAGGAATTTCTATCATTTTCACTCCAGCCTCCTTCCAAATCACTTTTAAACCACTGACATACTAGAGCCGAACATAACTGTGCTGAACCCTTCTAGATACCTCCATCAGCTGGAAACCAAAGACTCAAGTTCAGGTGTAGCCTGCTGAAATAAAAAATAAATCCTCCCAAACAGAAGTCTGGGAGAAATGAGAGGCATATTCTGTTTGCTGAGAGAAATTACTCATTTCTGCTTCTCAGCAGACCTCACCCTCTCTGGGGCTGCTGGGAGCCAGAAAAGGAGAGGGAGGGAGAAGTGGAAAATTAAAAGTAAAACTGCAAAAGCAAATCTCTTGGCATTTTCAGAACAGCCCCTGATTAATTTCAGCTTTCAGGGATAGAGACTACTGGAAATAAAAGCTCCATTTTCAAAGCTCGCTTAATAGCATTGATGACTGGCACTTTATGAAACATAGACATCAGCTCATGAGCAGTTAGCAATACCATTGGATATTGGTCAATGCCTTTTGGCTTAGAGCAAAGCAATTGCTCAGGCTTTTTTATTTATATATTCAGGGAAACAAAATCACCAAGTAAAATCTAATTATAATGCCACAGGTCCATCCTTCAGGACACTCATACAACTGATCTAGCAATCTCTGTTATTGCACACAACTGGCTGTGAAGGACAACCTGCAGAGAAATCTCTAGAACACTCAACAAAAGGGTGATCATTAAACTTCCCTGACCCCTCACACAGTGAGAACTGATACACTGGTAACCTCTGAGCTGTGGGCTAGCAGAAGCAGATATGAGTATAAGCAGACTTGGGTATATTACAACGAAGAACAAAAAGAAGTCCATTTTCCTCAATGGGTAACCTGTTTCTGACGCTCTATTTCTAATGTTAACCTCCCCCCTCCCCCTCTTTGATATTCTGCAATGCTATTAAAGTATAGAAAAGAAGCAGTAGCAGTTACAATGTGAGGAAATAAATACTGTACCACATTGAGGGAAAGAAAAAAAATGAAAAAGAAAAAAAGAAAGAAGATGCAGCAAAGCATGGAGGGAGTAGAGCAGAAATTCCAAGAGATGTCTTTACTTCTCAAATCTTCTAGGTTAAAATATACTTTCATTATCATATACTTCTGAAGACTGGAAGTCCTCTTCACAGCACCCAAATGAAGCAGCCTTATACACAACAGAAATTACTGCTGTTTCTGCTGAATAGAGCAAAAGCTAAAAACACTGACTGTCTCTCAAAGCCTCATTGCTTTTACCATATATCCAACAGGGAGTGCATGGTGCCATCCCTGTGAAATCTGAAATGGAACCAATTTCCATTATTTACCTCTTTCACCCCTGCAAGAAAGAAAGAAACACAAAAGGAATGTATGTCTTCAAATCTGAAAGGATCTGGTTTGAGAAAAGGTTTTCCTAAACGGGTACCTATGGGGGAAGTCAAGTCTTCAAGTATTTTTCACATAAATGGGCTACATGAATAAAGCTTCATTTCATTTAATTCCAGTACATAAGCTAAATTCTCTTTTGCTAGAACAGGTGTAAAGCATAGTCTCCATTGTACAGTCACATCATGGGTATTAGGACCTGCAAGTATCAAATCTTTTTGTTCCTATAAATAAAGCTGTAGCACAAGCTTGAAATCTCAAGTACTCTTTAATAAAGATAAATTACATTATAGCAATGTAGATGACTATCAACTAATATATTTTGATAAGCATGACATTACCAGAGACCCCAGAATTTGTCTTACAATATCATTAGCATCAGAGTTACCAACTAATATTTCATCAACGTTATGTAAGTCACCTTGATTCATTTGCAGAATATACACTATTTCACTTTATTATCAGAATTCTTCATTAGTGAGCAGCATTGTGTTAAAAAAGTTAAATAAATAACTAATCAATTAACTATTTTTAAGGCTGGCTAACAATAAGCAAAACTGGAGCAGAAAAGGTTTGGAGTGGAAGTTTGAGATGCGTCTGAGAAAGGGGAAGAAGTTCCAGAAAGGAATAGCTGACAACCATTGCTGGTTTCTTGTCAGGACTAATCTTCTCATTCTGTATAAGCAAAATGAAGAATGAGACTTAAAAGTTTATTTTCTTTAGTATGATACCTGTGGTCTCCAACGTGTGAGGATAACAATTCTTGTGCTGGTTTTGGCTGGAGTAATGTTCTTCACAGTGGCTAGTATGGGACCATATTTTGCATTTTCATGCTGAAAACAGTGTTGATAATATAGAGATGTTATTGTTATTGCTGAGCAGTGTTTGCACAGCATCGAGGCCTTTTCTGCTTCTTACACTGCCCCACCATCAAGGGAGCTGGGGGTGCAAAAGAAGCTGGGAGGGGACACAGCCAGGACAGCAGACCCTGACTGACAGGGGGATATTCCAGACTATAGAGTGCCATGCTCAGATACACAGCTGGGGGAAGAAGGAAGAAAATGGGGATGTCTGGAGTGCTGACATTTGTCTTCCCAAGTAACCATCAGGCATGCTGGAGCCCAGCTTTCCTGGAGATGGCTGAATACCTGCCTGCCCAGGGGAAGCAATGAATTAATTTCTTATTTTGCCTTGCTGGCATGGGTGGCTTTTGCTTTATCTACTGAAATCTCTTATGCCAACCCACGAGTTTTCTCTCTTTTACTCTTCCAATTCTCTTCCCATCCTGCTGACTGGGGAGTGAGCAAGCAGCTGTATGGGCCTGATTTGCCAGCAGGGGTTAAACCACAACACTTGCATAACTGCTCTAGGTGCACAGATGGTGCATCCTGAATTGATTCAAGCACTGATTACCTAAAGTATTTGACATAAGGACCACTCAGCTTCCCTCCCAGTGAAAAAATAGCCACGTGCATGACCAAAATACATTCAGGAAACCAAAAAAAAAAAAAAAAAAAAAA